>JAVTVY010010680.1:0-45256 GCA_036873755.1 Hanleya hanleyi
ATAAAACACACACACCAGCCTCGCGCATGTGTCACATATGTGTCACGTATGTAATACATATGTGTAACAGGTGTATTACGCATGTGCGTAACGTATAAGAAACATACATCTGCCCTCAGGCCTGTAACACACACGTGCCACATATGTGATACGTATGTGGCTCCACACATGTATCTAATGCTAGGTTAGAAAAACATGTGACACATGCGTGAGCTCACATATGTGGATCATACGTGTCACATATCATTCACAGGCTTGCAATTTTGCCTGTGTAATGCTGCTATGCTTATAGTGCTGTCCCACAGAAATATCATGGACTGTTAATGTATAATATGTTAAAATGTCATCTTACTAATTAATTGATTATTATTTTTTTCAGCTGTCTTGTACATTTTTATAGTATGACATCAATAGAATTGCGTCCCTGTTTGAGTAAACTACCGGTTCGATGAGGTCAAAAGTTTCACATCTCTAGATATCACCATTGTCGAAATATAGGCCTAGTTCCGGTTTGGTAACGTCATGAGGACATCATCAATACATGTCGATTAACCTCTTTGTTTTAATGAATTCATTGATGTAGGTCCCATACATGTACCTATAAATCATATCGTTTGAGAAATATAGGATATTTACGATTTTGATGACGTTACTCCCGGATTAGCCGCCATTATTTCAAAACTCTGCGGGAACCCACTGACCAAGTCTCGTGACCCTAGGTAGACGGAGTCAGTGTCAAATGAATAACTCAGTTGCACATTATTGAGAGAACAAAGAAGAGCTGATCTGTTCACGGACCTTGGACTACCAGCCGATCCGCTACTAGGATCTATAATTTCACTTTCCCCTATACCTTTTAATCCAGGAGACTATTTTGAACAGGTGATAACTTACACAATTTTATAGATACATACTACATTCTCCCACTTTTCAAGCATAATGCATTTCCGTTGAATACTGGGAAAAGATACTACATAAGCAAACACTTATGTCAGTTATCATCAGTTCAAAAAAGTATCCTGGGTTAAAAGATAGGGGAAAGGGAAGTTATACAATCCCATTAGTTTGATCTCACAAACATTTGTTCGGAACTCTTGTTTTCTGTTTTTGGGCATCGCACACAGCAGACACAAATAGCTCAAAACGCTGTGTTGTTCTAAAACAACAAAATATTCGCTGTGTGCGTTGGGCTTTACCGCTCTTTTGAACTTTGCCCGGTATCACCAGAATGAACGAAATCGAGATCCAACACTTTCCAAGGCTTTGGAATATTATATTGGGCTAATTTTGAGCCCATTTCCATAATTCCTGTGAGTAACCATCACGTGTTAATCAAAAATAGTGCTCATGTGAGGTCATCCATGAGATAGCCATTATTCTTAGCTCAGTGTGCTAATTTGACAACAGCAAGATATCTCACATCAGAGCCTAACGCCTTACGCGTATTTTGAAATTTGATAGTTTGATTCAAACTGGCCTCCATCTGAAAATCACAATTTTTGATTGGCGTCCATCAAATCACAGTTTAAGGCATTATTCTTAGCTCTTTGTGCAAATTTATCAAAACCGAGAGATCTCTGAGCACACCTAACAACTTACGCTCATTTTCAATCTATTTACCTATATTCCTAAGATCAAGATCTGACGGTCAAATTCAAAGTGGCGGCCATATGGGGTCATCTAAAAAATCATACTTTTTTCATGTTGCTCGTATAGTTCAAGAGATTATTCCTAGCTCACTGCATACTTCAGCATGTACACTAATTCGTCTCAGATACATTGGAGTTTTTGACATAAAATTTCATACACATCTTTGAGGGTATATGCTGCGACTTTTGGGAATCTGTAATTGCAAGGAATATGGCGACCATATTTGACGCCGTATTGGATATGGGGTTCACAATAGTATCGATTTTCAAGAATAACAATACAGCGTTATTTTGTGTCACATATCCACAGTAAACTTAGTATTATAGTGAGCTGAATGCGACCATAGTATCTAGCTGGTTACAAAAACTGGAATTTCACTCGTGACGAGGGGTGATGTCACGAAGATGCGTGTCTAGGCCACACTCATCAAAGAATTTGGCAAACAACTGTACTATGATAGAACATAAGCTAGGGAATAATCGTTAACCATTCTCCAGCATCTGGTAGTGTGTTTGTGTGTGTTTTGAGAAGGAGGGGGTGGGGTATTTTCTGGGTCAGACTGCCACGCCCAACACTTATCGTCGAGCAAAGAGGCATAATGTGTTTATACATCGGCTTAGATATCTGCGACAACACCTACAAAATTATTAAGGTGATCAAGTTGGATCAGCGCGAAAATACTGCTTAGATCTTCGTAATTTTACGTCACTGCGAAAATGAGCTGAAAATAATATTATATGTGTAAAGAAATGTTGGTACGAGAGTTTTTCTGTTTCATAACATCATAATAAATAATAATTGGCATGGTGCCAACAATTCACAAGCAAAAACATTCGGGCATAATTTGCTACACGTTCATATGGCCCTACAATATTGGCCAATGATCAAACTCGTCATCTTTTAAGCTTCGAAGATTATTGCAATTAAGGTTATCAAATAGACACAATCCATTGCATATATTCCTAACTTAGACAAGCATATTGGATCCCAATTTTTATATGGTGTTAAATTTTTGAATGAGAAAATTATAGAAATATTTAAGAAAGAAATGCAGTAAAAAAATTTACGTTTACACAATGAAAGTGTGAAATTAGACTTGAAAATTGTAAATTGAAAATTATTTTCACCCTGCTCTGCACAAGAAGTCTATTCAGAAATCTTAAAATATTTACCCGAACTCAACGCCTGTTTTATCCTTTGCAATGGATTTGTTCGCAGTATGTGCACATCTAGTCTTCTACAGCGATGATGAGAAATGTCTGAATTTATGAAGAGATAAATTTATATAATGTAACCGGCGACAATAATGTGGCCTCCTTGAGCAATAGGTCATGAATATAATTCATTTACTTTGATTTAAAGATGCACGCAAGCCTATTAGTTTTGTAATTATTATACGGAAATTTGATACACGAGTTTCCATCCTATTTTCTCAAAACCACATCTTGTTTTGTCTTCTTGTACTTGTTTCGATTTCCTTCTATTATGATATTTCCCGTTCCAATTCCTGTACGATATAAGAATCTCTCTCCTGGAGTTGCGGTGAACTAACTTTGAGCTCGCATTTCAGGTACGATTCCCAAGTCGACAGTGTATTAGATCAAACGTCTTCATTCTGAATTTCTATATAAATCTATGAATATCAGAAGCTGAAGTCAAATCAGTTTAGAAAGGAATCGCTGCAATGAATACTCTTTTAAAGACAATTTTGTGGGCTCCTAATTCCGTCCAACCCCGGTGATAGGTGAGGTTTTATTCTCAAAGAATTCATGTCTTTAAACGCTATAGTGTCATTTTGAAAATTCACCGTGTCGCGTGACTGAGATACTCATCAATTAACAGTGGAGCTGAGCGTAAATAATTCGACAATATAAAACTCTTAAAATGAAAGTGTTGTATTTAACATTATAAATGTTCGAGGAGTGACAACATTATATAAATTGTTATATTTATAACACTCTCAGTATGTGTTGAAATATGTGTTCTATCCAATATTATTGTGTTGTATCAGGAGCAATACAACACTTTACAATGCTGAATTTAAAACATGTAAAGTGTTGTATTGCTCCAGCACTATACAGCACTATAATGTTGTATAACACTTTTATTCAACAGTTCTGAGAGTGTTACAAATATAACACTTTAGATAATGTTATCAGCCCTCGGACTTTTACAATGTTAAATACAACACTTTTAGTTTAAGAATGTACCTGTATACGTTTGGGAACGCCTTTTGAGACTGATTTATTGGGATTGGTATTGAGTTCTTCGTCGGATTGTGAATGTTTGAGCGTTGACACATGACTATCTTAAGGACTCGAGGCCCGGGGTAGCATCTGATATTAGACACCCTCGTGTATTCTGTCTCATTCCATCACAACCACTCCACATACATATATATGTTTTATATGATTGGAAAGATCACGATTCCGGCGTTCCGAATAAAGTACAAATTTAATTCTTACGTTTATTTCAACGGGTTTGTTGCAGTTAGAAAACAGTTATTCAAAAAAATAATGTCTTTTTTATATCGCTAATTCCACCTATTATTTTACAAGTAACGAGTCCGAGATTTTGCATGGTGATAATAAACCTTTCAAACCAAACGAATTTGTCTCATTTTTTTGGTAACTCTTAGAAAAAGTTTGAGAGCATTGTAAAGTTTATTTTTTGAAACAAAATGAATGTCTATTTCAAGTTCCAATAACTTCAAAACAAGTCAACATTTTGAAAAACTGAGACATTTTCGTTCGGACTGTAGTGTATATATTATGCTCCCCAAAAATTGACATAATCGGATGAAAAATAGAGAAGTTATACCAAGTTTGTATGTACATGTACCTGCCGTGTAAATATGTCCGCTATGGAGCGTAAACAAAAATAATCTACTTTTCAGATGATAATCTGTAATTAGTGTCCTCTACTTCATGATAATGACACAATATTCTCACACAACATATAGGAATTATAGACCAGACGTTCTTTAATCACTTTGGAACAATATATTTTGAGAAAGTGTAGAAAATCAGTCACGAAGATGAATTTTTATGCTGGAATTTTCATGCCTGCCGAAATCCCTCACCGCGGGTGATTGAGTAGACGTCGAGCATTCTATAGAAGGCTTACAGAGATGTGATTTGCGGCAATTGGACATTCATGGATTTAATTGCCAACTGAAAAAGGTCTAGCTCAAGGAAAGAGAAGAAAACAGGAACTGATCAGTCTACAGACCTCAACGGGAAAAACTGGCCGCAGCCATTTCCGGTGTCTGGGTGTTGAGTTAAAAAACTTTACTGTTATTGCGAAAGTATACAATTTGTGGGAATAATGTTTGCCTTTTTTACCCCTTTATGCCTTTTATTCCCTTGAAGTAAAGTATTTATTTTGGATGAATACCTCACTTTATACATTTACCGCATGTACAATGCGATAATGCAGAATGAAGTAATACCGAATACCGAATCGATTGTCCGATACTAACCATACCAACTACATGCAGTGTTTCGCTCGTTCAGTAGTTGAAGATTGTTATGAGCGACCGGCGTAACATTGTAACGTTTTCTTCCCATGATTGTGTTGTCAAGTAAGATAGGTTGATAGAATGTTGAGCGAGGTATTATGAAAAATATTACGCAAATTCGCAATATATATATCTGCATATACCACATGCTTTCCGGAAATGGTTGACCACCTGAGCAGTGTGTTTGTATTTGTTTATTTTGTTATGTGGCGCGAAAACACTGAGATAGACCATATAATTTCCTGTTCAATATTATGTAAACTCCGGCATGAATGTAGTAGAAAAACAACTAATTATAATAAATGAGCCCAGCGCGTGAATTGTGTGTATTGCAGTTACAAGTAATTAGCCGAGGTGCGGAAGTCACAGCAGGCGGTAACACCGACTGTGAGTAATGAGCACTAATCCCCACAGCGCAGAGTTCTTCCACAGACAGTGAATTGTTTAGAGCTAAAATTTCACGTTTGCAAACATTTTTTAAGGAAAATAACAGAAACACTTGATGACCACGATGGAATAAAAGTAACCCCGATTAAACCGCACTTAGAGTTTAACTGAGACGAAGAGTTTAACTGAGACGAAGACGTTAGATCTTCCTAATGTTCATATGAAGTCACAATGAAAGTGTGACTGAGATACAACACTCAGGATTGAATTTGGAGCGAATTTGAAAAACAGATTAAAGATCACTGATACAGATAAAACGATAGGATAAACCTTCCCACTGCGCATGCTCCGTTTCACACGCTGCTCCACTTATGTCTTTGACCCCAGTAGATGAAGTCGACATTTACGACGTGGCTATGACGTTTTCATACGAGCACATCCCCATTCTAGTTCCGCGAGACACCCTACTATATGAGAAGAGGCTCTAGGGAAGTGGTAGTCGCCGCCCCTCACCCACAAATTCTGGGGAATGAGTAGGCGCGTATGATTTCTGCGTATGGGCCTCCGGCCAGTCACCATTAAATGTTTCCATTAAATGATGACGCTAAGCTGTACAAATTAATCTCTCCGTGATAAAGTCTTTCCATTTTAATTAGTCGTCTAATTGTCAAAAATCAGTAGTTAACTCTGCATAATTTTTTTTTTTGCAGCGTGTAGAACAAGCTGAACTTTACAAAATGCCTACTATTTCTACATGGTATCGATAATATATCACGCTTGAAATAATTTTGTAATTCTCTCCATGTAAAACTCCAGTACAGTTGTTTCATGTACCCGGCCCCAATTACATAGGGAGATGTCATAATGTATTCATGCTTACTGGCACAAAGGTCACTGATTCCGTATTAAGTAATAGCAGGCGGTCCGTGGGAGTGTTGCTTATATTCTGTGCCCATTGACATTGCCGAATGATAAACCACACACACATCCATGACCGTACACGGCATTGTTGACCTTTGTGCTAGTAAACACGAATATATTATGACGTCTCCCTATGTAATTGAGGCCCGGTACACGAAACAACTTTCCTGGAGTTTTATATGGAGAGAATTACAAAGTTATTTCAAGTGCGATATATTATCGATATCAAGGAATGATGGGGGTCCTTTTGTAGAGTTGAGTTTGTTCTATACGATGCAAAAAATGAAAATTTATGGAGAGTTAACTACTGATTATTGACAAGCTCCGCAGTAGACGACTAATTAAAATGGACAGACTATAGTACTTAACTACCCGACGTATATATGACACCTACTGAGTGATAACTGAGTGTAAAAACGCGAGAAAATCGTGAATTCTTTCTTTATAATAAATCAAGCAATATGAGTTGTCTTCCTTGTTCAAACGTTCACCTGTCGTTTATTAATAATAATCGTCGCTATACAGCTGAGATATTGCTGAACGCCACGTTAAACCTTAATTCTCTCTCTCTCCTTATTAATAAACGACAAAACAGCTCATAATTATTTTAATTTGTGGGTTAAAATGAATAGATATTTGGCTAACTTCCTCCATTGTTGTTATATTAATTAGTAAGCTTAATCTAATTTCCCTTCACTAAGCCGCTATTAATTTTGTAAATTCCTATTGATAAAACCATGCTTTATGGTCATGAGTAATTAAGGAGATTAAATTGCGTACATTGGTAACGTAACTGCACCGTTCAAGTGTTTCACATTTTGAATTGAATGTTGACTGTTAATAAAGCCGGAAAAAGTTCCCTTTAGCAGTGTCAGTATCAGTTTTGCACATGAGCGAGCTACTTTTTATATGCCGATATATAAACGGCGGAAATAATCTCAATATCATTTTCCTTAACGCTAGTTCAACACAGGTATAATACAGACTGGAAAAGTTATCTGACCGCTTCACAATCACCGCTTTTACTATATATGATGTCATTTCCGGCGGTGTGCTGCTCGGGTAGGAATCCTGTCCAAAAATCTGACTGGTGGCTGGGGTATTATTATACTCCAGTGGGGTGACTGGATAGGTACATCATCATGTCTTGTCGGTATCATTGAACACTGTTGACTGCTTCTCTGTAGCAAGATATTACAAACCATCACAGGGATCATTTTTGGTTCTAGAGAAGTTTTTACAAAAGTAGTCAGACTATTGGTCTGTGAGATAATATGGCCTCTTGTCAGTACGTCGGCATTTTTCTCCATCACATTTTTATTTTATTTTGCATTTCCTAGTTATCTGTTTTTGTTGATATTTTCCTGGCGGACCCCGAGGCTTGCCCTATACATTAAAACCTGGTGCACTGTGAATTACTGGGATTATTTTGAGCTTAGTTGCATACAGTAACCTTCCGAGCAGAGGAGTATTTGAAATCGAAAATGGCGGACATGACGGTTTTACTGAAAAGTTGCGTTGTCGTCACTTTTCTTCAAATCATTTGCCTTCTTCATTCACAGAAATCATTCTCCCAAAATTAGTTTGTTTCGCGTCAGATCACCAAATCGACCATACATATAACCTGGTAGATCTTTTGAGAGAATTTAGAGAAAATAATCTCGATCCTGCTTTTGTGAACGGAAAGCAGATTCGTGTGAATATCGATGACGTCTTTGTCCCTGCCTGGACTGAGAGTGTTTAGTACCGTAATTAGTGCAGTACATTGAAAAGGGCATCTATGAATATGCTGGAAAAAAAACATTACTTGAAGCTATACAAAATTATCTTGCCTTCATTAATCCCTCTATTTAAAGCTAGGGTCGGAATTATATCTACGTTCATGTTCCATTTTCGGCAAAAATGGCAAGATATCGTCCAAACATGTCCGTGTAGAGTAGACATACCGTAACATGGACTCACTTCGCCAAGCTTTACATGTATTTCTTGTGCATGTGCGTTTCTTAACTGAAGTTCAGGTATTTGAAGCTCTTGAGGTTTGCCGTTCACAAGATTAAAGCTTTTGAAAAGTTGCTTGCTTTATTTATTGAAAAGGCGTCTCGTTAACGTTCCCTGCTCTCTAAAAAAAACTTGAGTGAACTGTTCCACTCAAGTTTGAGTGAAATGTACCTGATCACTCAAACTTGAGTTAATTGTCACTAAATTTGAGTTACTTTTCACTCAACTTGAGTTAAAACCACTCAAGTTCACTCAACTTGAGTGGGATCAATTCCCACTCTTGCGCCTGAGTGAATGTCACTCAAGTTGTGTGCATTTAACTCAAGTTGAGTGAAAAGTAACTCAGTTGTGTGAAATTCTCACTGAAATATTGAGTGGGATCAATTCCACTCTTACTTGAGTGAAATTTCACTCAACTTTTTTTAGAGAGTGTAATTCGGGGTATAGACGAGGGGAATACTTCCTATCAGATCAAGGCAACCTCCGAACAGCGCATGCTCCGTTTTGCAAGCTCACCCCACTAATGTCCCTGTCCCCAATAGAATATTTGTTTACATGATAATTAGCACCAAGTCTGAACAAATGTACAAGAGATAATATGGTTTTCTAGTTACAGACAAGCGGTTAACAGCTTTTATTGATGACATCATGGTGATCTTTTCAACAAGAAAATTTCATGGTGTGCACATGAACAACCACAGTCAAGGTGTCGATGTAGGTAAACATCCCATCAGTCGTTCTGTGAGAATATTATGAGCTGAATTCTAAACATTGAAACCGAATCATCATATTGATTTATTTTGATAAATGTATAGCAATTAGTACTAATCGGTATTAATTTCCTACTTACTTCCTGGTAATCCGAATCCTTGTAATTTGTGGGAGCTTTCACATACACGTTACATTCCAATTCCGGTTTCGTACTGTGCGATTATGAACAAATGACACCCATTTCAAACGATTTGTTCATTAGGTCGAGGGTTAACCGTGATAGTTGAAATTCATGCCGCATCAGACCCAGTCATGCAAAACAAGGATAAAAAAATGATTAACAATTAACAGATTATTTATCGGTACTTTTATATTATCATTGCTGACTGCATGAAATAGCTTAAAAGATCACGTTTAGGCTAAAAAATGATTTGTTTTTGATCACAGACCCTCAAAAACAGTCGTGCTGGTGATATATATATTTTTTTTTCATTTTCTACTTTTAATTGTTCTTCGAGAAGAGCCAATGAACCAATGCAGGTTAACGCGAACATTCACAACAAGTTGATTGTCGCGATTGAAGTAAATTTATATTCTACCGAGATTTGAACTCTGATCGTTGGATTCAGAGTCCAGACTTCTAACCACTGTACCGTTGAACCGATTTCGGTTTAATTTTTGTCATTATGACATCGATTAGGCTATTATACCAGGCCAGCATATACATATTGAACCAGGGGAAATACACACGTCATATCGGCTAAATTAAATTATTTCAGTCTGGCTGCCATTCTTACAACGCGGAATGGTTAAACCGGAACATTAAGATCGGAACAATGAATGTATACGATGTCTGCTCAATGTGAGGGAAGATGGGTGGGGGGAGGGGGTGGCGGGTTGATTTGTTTCCAATGTCACACTCATTGTTACTTCGCTCTTTTCGCACTTTTAATAGTGGGGGAAGCCGAAGTCTGTTTCAACGTGACGTGACGACGAAGTTTTGCAGCAGTGTAATGGTTAGCACCATGGACTTGTAATCTGGCGATTCGTATTCAAATCTCGTTGGAACCTAAATTTTGCATGAACATAGGTGCCTATTTGTTACACTGCGATTTGTAAACAAACTACTTTTACAGATCATTGTGAACGAAGCATTGAAAAGTTTTAATCTACTCAAATATTTTGTGCTGAAATGAATGCAGCTAGCTTGTAAGATTGGATTTGTCTGCACGACGAAAACAGGGAATGGGTTCATGCTATTTTGAGGCCATTGTAAATGGCAAATGAAGTAATGCTAGAAAGTATTCATGAATAGGTGGCTGTCGTTACTGATGAAGAAATTTCTTATGAAGAAGAAAAACAAAAGCAAGGTCTCATTAAACCGCGCCGTGTCAACATTTTGTGCTGAAATGAATGCAGCTAGTTGTAACCATGGATTTGACTCCACGTCCAAAGGCACAGAATGGGCTTACTTTATTTCAAAGACGCGGAAATGTCAAATAGACCATTGAAGGTGAAAGTTAATATTCAGGACCAGTTGGTTGCTGTTATGGAAGAAAAAATAGGTTCTACCGAGATTTGAACTCGGATCGCTGGATTCAAAGTCCAGAGTGCTAACCATTACACCATAGAACCGCTTTCGGTCTAATACAACTGTACTTTGGCATAAGAGTAAATGCACCTGTAATATCTGTAATATCGGCTCAATTAAATTATTTCAGTCTGGCCGTCAAATGCGGAACAATTAGATCGGAACATTAAGATTGAAACATTTAACGCCTGTATACGATGAATATTTCAACGTGAAGCATTCCAGAATGCTAACCATTACACCATAGAACGGCATTTCAGGTCACTGTTGCTGTTCTTAGCGTATACATTCGTCTATTAGAATGGATCAGAAGAAATGCACCTGAGATAACTGCTGCAATTGAATTATTTCAGTCTGACCGCCAAACGTACGATGCAGAACAACTGAGTCAGAACATTAAGATTGGAACTTTTAATGTATGCGATGTGCATCTCGACGAGAAGATAATGTACATGTACGTTTGGCGGCGGTTCATTGGTGTAATGGTTGCCACTCTGGAGTTTGAATTCATCGATTGCAGTTCAAATCTCAGTGGACTGTAAAGGACATTGTGCGGTTTAATGAGATTTAGGCCCCCATGAGGCGCGGTTTAGAGTGCCAAATTCAAATATCACCTACGAGAGAAATTGTTCAGTTAGAGTAAAGTATGTTATATTGTCTTATGCTCTGGGTATTTTGTAGGCCTCTCATGTTGTTTTCAATAACAGCCTCTTGAAGTAGTGGATTTGTGAAAAAAGGTCTAATTTAAGATGAAAACGACACATTTTTGTTCTCCGTAAACATACGAATCCAGTCGAGAACCAAGATAAATTTAACCCCGAAATATTTACCGTGTCAATAGTTTGTTGGTTTCCAAACATTGTATTGGTTCTGGACTGGCTTCATATATTTACTGAGAGAAAAGTGTGTTGTTTTCACCTCAAAAATAGACGATTTTGCACAAATCCACTACTTCAAAATGCTGTTATTAAAAAAATCATAAGACACAGGGCCTACAGAATAGTCTGAGCACAAGACAAGATAATATAATTTACGCTAACTGAAAAATCTCTTCCGTACGTGATATTTTGTTTTGGCACACCAAAGCGCACCTCATGGGGGCCAGAATCTCATTAAACCGCGTCAGGTACTGTGGCATAAACGTTTCTGCATGTTTGTTGCACTGGTAATCTAGTACTACAGATCACCGAGGATAAAGCCCTGATAAGTGTTAATCTAATCCACTATATTGAATGCAGCTAGTTGTAAGATTGGATTTGGCTGCACGATGAAAGGTTCCTTTTCGCTCATGTTATTTCAAGGCCGATGAGATGCTAAATGGACCACTGAAGGTGAAAGCGAATATTGTTGACTAATTGTTTATCGTTAATGAAGGGTAAGCGGTAGGTACTGGGTTCGATCCCAGGCCGGGTCATACTTAAGACTTGAAAAATGGAACTTGTTGCTCCCTCGCTTACGCTCAGCATTAAGACGATAGAACAAGGACTGGTTCGCTCGGTGTCAGTATAATGTGACTGAGTGGGGTGTCATGTCTGCCTACGGCATGATATTTCAGTGGGACAGCACTATAAAATGGCAGCATTAGATCTGCTCTGTTACTAGTAGGTGCCCCTGTCCCTCCCCCTCCCCTCCCTTCCCTTCCCCGTCGTGATATAGCTGAAAAAATGTTGAAAGCGACGTTAAACCCTATTCACTCACTCACTCGTTAATGAAGGAAAAAAAATAAATAAATAGGTTCTACCGAGATCTGAACTCGGATCGCTGGATTCAAAGTCCAGAGTGCACACCATTACACCATAGAACCACATCAATTTAATGTTACTATAAATATTCCATAAATTGCGCTATTATATTTGATGGAAGATGAAATGGAACTGTGATATTGCTGCAGTCTGTGCGTCAAACTTAAACTGCTGAACAATTAGATCGGAACAATCAGTTTCTAAGTATTTAATGTATACGTTGTCTCTTTCAATGTGAAGACAAAAGAAATTCGGCGGTTCCATGGTGTAATGGTTAACAGCTGCACTTTAAATCTTCTGATCCAATTTCAAATCTCGATGGAGCATGAAATGTGTGTGCACGTCTTTGCTTGTTTGTTTCACTGTTAATGTTACTGTCATTATCACATAAATTAGGTTATTATTTCAGTCCAACAGACATATTTATGATCTGAGGAAATGCTCCTGTCAAACTTGACATGGGGAACAATTTGACAGGAACAATTACCTCGTACGATGTCTGTTTGAGCGTGAAGATACAGTGTCAAGAACAGTTTGCATATCCCGAACACTGAAATGCTAAGTTAGATTTCTTCAGTAATGTTCTCCAATTAATGATGAATATTAACTTTCACCTTCATTGGCCCATTTTCCATTTACATCGTCATTGAATTAACATGTGCCTTCAGTCGTGCAGCCGACCAGACTGATAAATTTTTTTTTCGTCAATACGACAGCTGTACTTCTTCTGGTCCAATATAATATGGTCTACTTTTTTTCTTAGATTACGACAGCAACAGTTACCGGAAAGTGGTTCTGTGATGTAACTGTAAACCGCTTTAACAGGTCACTGTGGATAAAGCATTGATAAGTTGTAATCCGCTGCAACATTTTGGGAGATTTAAAACTTAAACGGATGTAGTTACTTGTAAGATAGGATCTGACTGCACGACGAGCGGCACGGATTGACTCATGTTATTTCCATGACGGTGTTATGTGGGAAATGGGCAGGTGAAGATGAAAATGAGTATTCGTGGTTAATCGGTTATTTTTATTTTAGAGAAAAAAGTGTTAGGTTCTACCGAGTTTTGAACTCGGATCGCTGGATTCAGAGTCCAGAGTGCTAATCATTACACCACAGAACCGCCTATAACGGTTAATGTTACTGTCATTATCACATAAATTAGGCTATTATTTCAGTCCAACAGACATATTTAGGATCAGAGGAAATGCTCCTGTCAAACTTGACATGGGGAACAATTTGACCGGAACAATTACCATATACGATGTCTGTTTGAGCGTAAAGATACAGTGTCAAGAACAGTTTGCATATCCCGAACCTTGAAATGCACACTAGTTTGTAGCACCTTTCGAACATGTAAGTGTTCAAGTTTGAAAACTAGCTTGAAAAGAGATTTATTTAAAATATGTCACTGAAGTGTTATCATGCTCATCAACTAGACCGTCTTCAATAAAAACAACGAAATAGGTTGTCCACAATATCGCCCATTATCGAATATTGGAACTCTAAAAAATTAGTGTACTTTTGAACATTTTTACGCATAATTGAACACTTTTACATGTCCATGCGGACGCTATAGTGTTACAAAAGTGTCATAGAATATGTGTTCATTTGATAAAATCGGTGTTCAAACATCGTGATCAGTTTTAATCACGCGTATTCATTCGTGTTTTCTAGTGTTTGGATATGAACATATCAGTGTTCAGTTTTTAACACCATATGGTGTTTCGATTTGCACGTCAGTATGAACAGTGGTGTTCAGTGCCGTCCAGTCCCGTATTTCGATTGTCGAGATACACTGAGTTGTGCGATTTTTGGTACCTTTATCTTGTAAGTAATTAATGTATACGTTGTCTCTTTCAAGGTGAAGAGAAAGGAAATTCGGCGGTTCCACGGTGTATGGTTAACAGCTGCAATTTAAATCCATCGATCCAATTTCAAATCTCAAGAGGAAATTTGTGTACACGTTTTTGCCTGTTTGTTCGACGGTTAATGTTACTGTACTTATCACATAAATTAGGCTATTATTTCAGTCCAACATACACATTTATGATCTGAGGAAATGCTCCTGTCAAACTTGACATGGGGAACAATTTGACAGGAACAATTACCTCGTACGATGTCTGTTTGAGCGTGAAGATACAGTGTCAAGAACAGTTTGCATATCCCGAACACTGAAATGCTAAGTTAGATTTCTTCAGTAATGTTCTCCAATTAATGATGAATATTAACTTTCACCTTCATTGGCCCATTTTCCATTTACATCGTCATTGAATTAACATGTGCCTTCAGTCGTGCAGCCGACCAGACTGATAAATTTTTTTTTCGTCAATACGACAGCTGTACTTCTTCTGGTCCAATATAATATGGTCTACTTTTTTTCTTAGATTACGACAGCAACAGTTACCGGAAAGTGGTTCTGTGATGTAACTGTAAACCGCTTTAACAGGTCACTGTGGATAAAGCATTGATAAGTTGTAATCCGCTGCAACATTTTGGGAGATTTAAAACTTAAACGGATGTAGTTACTTGTAAGATAGGATCTGACTGCACGACGAGCGGCACGGATTGACTCATGTTATTTCCATGACGGTGTTATGTGGGAAATGGGCAGGTGAAGATGAAAATGAGTATTCGTGGTTAATCGGTTATTTTTATTTTAGAGAAAAAAGTGTTAGGTTCTACCGAGTTTTGAACTCGGATCGCTGGATTCAGAGTCCAGAGTGCTAATCATTACACCACAGAACCGCCTATAACGGTTAATGTTACTGTCATTATCACATAAATTAGGCTATTATTTCAGTCCAACAGACATATTTAGGATCAGAGGAAATGCTCCTGTCAAACTTGACATGGGGAACAATTTGACCGGAACAATTACCATATACGATGTCTGTTTGAGCGTAAAGATACAGTGTCAAGAACAGTTTGCATATCCCGAACCTTGAAATGCACACTAGTTTGTAGCACCTTTCGAACATGTAAGTGTTCAAGTTTGAAAACTAGCTTGAAAAGAGATTTATTTAAAATATGTCACTGAAGTGTTATCATGCTCATCAACTAGACCGTCTTCAATAAAAACAACGAAATAGGTTGTCCACAATATCGCCCATTATCGAATATTGGAACTCTAAAAAATTAGTGTACTTTTGAACATTTTTACGCATAATTGAACACTTTTACATGTCCATGCGGACGCTATAGTGTTACAAAAGTGTCATAGAATATGTGTTCATTTGATAAAATCGGTGTTCAAACATCGTGATCAGTTTTAATCACGCGTATTCATTCGTGTTTTCTAGTGTTTGGATATGAACATATCAGTGTTCAGTTTTTAACACCATATGGTGTTTCGATTTGCACGTCAGTATGAACAGTGGTGTTCAGTGCCGTCCAGTCCCGTATTTCGATTGTCGAGATACACTGAGTTGTGCGATTTTTGGTACCTTTATCTTGTAAGTAATTAATGTATACGTTGTCTCTTTCAAGGTGAAGAGAAAGGAAATTCGGCGGTTCCACGGTGTATGGTTAACAGCTGCAATTTAAATCCATCGATCCAATTTCAAATCTCAAGAGGAAATTTGTGTACACGTTTTTGCCTGTTTGTTCGACGGTTAATGTTACTGTACTTATCACATAAATTAGGCTATTATTTCAGTCCAACATACACATTTAGGATCTGAGGAAATGCTCCTGTCAAACTTGACATGGGGAACAATTTGACAGGAACAATTACCTCGTACGATGTCTGTTTGAGCGTGAAGATACAGTGTCAAGAACAGTTTGCATATCCCGAACACTGAAATGCTAAGTTAGATTTCTTCAGTAATGTTCTCCAATTAATGATGAATATTAACTTTCACCTTCATTGGCCCATTTTCCATTTACATCGTCATTGAATTAACATGTGCCTTCAGTCGTGCAGCCGACCAGACTGATAAATTTTTTTTTCGTCAATACGACAGCTGTACTTCTTCTGGTCCAATATAATATGGTCTACTTTTTTTCTTAGATTACGACAGCAACAGTTACCGGAAAGTGGTTCTGTGATGTAACTGTAAACCGCTTTAACAGGTCACTGTGGATAAAGCATTGATAAGTTGTAATCCGCTGCAACATTTTGGGAGATTTAAAGCTTAAACGGATGTTGTTACTTGTAAGATAGGATTTGACTGCACGACGAGCGGCACGGATTGACTCATGTTATTTCCATGACGGTGTTATGTGGGAAATGGGCAGGTGAAGATGAAAATGAGTATTCGTGGTTAATCGGTTGTTTTTATTGTAGAGAAAAAAGTGTTAGGTTCTACCGAGTTTTGAACTCGGATCGCTGGATTCAGAGTCCAGAGTGCTAATCATTACACCATAGAACCGCCTATAACGGTTAATGTTACTGTCATTATCACATAAATTAGGCTATTATTTCAGTCCAACAGACATATTTAGGATCAGAGGAAATGCTCCTGTCAAACTTGACATGGGGAACAATTTGACCAGACAATTACCACTACGATGTTCTGTTTGAGCGTAGATACAGTGTCAAGAACAGTTTGCATATCCCGAACCTTGAAATGCACACTAGTTTGTAACCTTTCAGACATGTAAGTGTTCAAGTTTGAAAACTAGCTTGAAAAGAGATTTATTTAAAATATGTCACTGAAGTGTTATCATGCTCATCAACTAGACCGTCTTCAATAAAAACAACGAAATAGGTTGTCCACAATATCGCCCATTATCGAATATTGGAACTCTAAAAAATTAGTGTACTTTTGAACATTTTTACGCATAATTGAACACTTTTACATGTCCATGCGGACGCTATAGTGTTACAAAAGTGTCATAGAATATGTGTTCATTTGATAAAATCGGTGTTCAAACATCGTGATCAGTTTTAATCACGCGTATTCATTCGTGTTTTCTAGTGTTTGGATATGAACATATCAGTGTTCAGTTTTTAACACCATATGGTGTTTCGATTTGCACGTCAGTATGAACAGTGGTGTTCAGTGCCGTCCAGTCCCGTATTTCGATTGTCGAGATACACTGAGTTGTGCGATTTTTGGTACCTTTATCTTGTAAGTAATTAATGTATACGTTGTCTCTTTCAAGGTGAAGAGAAAGGAAATTCGGCGGTTCCACGGTGTATGGTTAACAGCTGCAATTTAAATCCATCGATCCAATTTCAAATCTCAAGAGGAAATTTGTGTACACGTTTTTGCCTGTTTGTTCGACGGTTAATGTTACTGTACTTATCACATAAATTAGGCTATTATTTCAGTCCAACATACACATTTAGGATCTGAGGAAATGCTCCTGTCAAACTTGACATGGGGAACAATTTGACAGGAACAATTACCTCGTACGATGTCTGTTTGAGCGTGAAGATACAGTGTCAAGAACAGTTTGCATATCCCGAACACTGAAATGCTAAGTTAGATTTCTTCAGTAATGTTCTCCAATTAATGATGAATATTAACTTTCACCTTCATTGGCCCATTTTCCATTTACATCGTCATTGAATTAACATGTGCCTTCAGTCGTGCAGCCGACCAGACTGATAAATTTTTTTTTCGTCAATACGACAGCTGTACTTCTTCTGGTCCAATATAATATGGTCTACTTTTTTTCTTAGATTACGACAGCAACAGTTACCGGAAAGTGGTTCTGTGATGTAACTGTAAACCGCTTTAACAGGTCACTGTGGATAAAGCATTGATAAGTTGTAATCCGCTGCAACATTTTGGGAGATTTAAAACTTAAACGGATGTAGTTACTTGTAAGATAGGATCTGACTGCACGACGAGCGGCACGGATTGACTCATGTTATTTCCATGACGGTGTTATGTGGGAAATGGGCAGGTGAAGATGAAAATGAGTATTCGTGGTTAATCGGTTATTTTTATTTTAGAGAAAAAAGTGTTAGGTTCTACCGAGTTTTGAACTCGGATCGCTGGATTCAGAGTCCAGAGTGCTAATCATTACACCACAGAACCGCCTATAACGGTTAATGTTACTGTCATTATCACATAAATTAGGCTATTATTTCAGTCCAACAGACATATTTAGGATCAGAGGAAATGCTCCTGTCAAACTTGACATGGGGAACAATTTGACCGGAACAATTACCATATACGATGTCTGTTTGAGCGTAAAGATACAGTGTCAAGAACAGTTTGCATATCCCGAACCTTGAAATGCACACTAGTTTGTAGCACCTTTCGAACATGTAAGTGTTCAAGTTTGAAAACTAGCTTGAAAAGAGATTTATTTAAAATATGTCACTGAAGTGTTATCATGCTCATCAACTAGACCGTCTTCAATAAAAACAACGAAATAGGTTGTCCACAATATCGCCCATTATCGAATATTGGAACTCTAAAAAATTAGTGTACTTTTGAACATTTTTACGCATAATTGAACACTTTTACATGTCCATGCGGACGCTATAGTGTTACAAAAGTGTCATAGAATATGTGTTCATTTGATAAAATCGGTGTTCAAACATCGTGATCAGTTTTAATCACGCGTATTCATTCGTGTTTTCTAGTGTTTGGATATGAACATATCAGTGTTCAGTTTTTAACACCATATGGTGTTTCGATTTGCACGTCAGTATGAACAGTGGTGTTCAGTGCCGTCCAGTCCCGTATTTCGATTGTCGAGATACACTGAGTTGTGCGATTTTTGGTACCTTTATCTTGTAAGTAATTAATGTATACGTTGTCTCTTTCAAGGTGAAGAGAAAGGAAATTCGGCGGTTCCACGGTGTATGGTTAACAGCTGCAATTTAAATCCATCGATCCAATTTCAAATCTCAAGAGGAAATTTGTGTACACGTTTTTGCCTGTTTGTTCGACGGTTAATGTTACTGTACTTATCACATAAATTAGGCTATTATTTCAGTCCAACATACACATTTATGATCTGAGGAAATGCTCCTGTCAAACTTGACATGGGGAACAATTTGACAGGAACAATTACCTCGTACGATGTCTGTTTGAGCGTGAAGATACAGTGTCAAGAACAGTTTGCATATCCCGAACACTGAAATGCTAAGTTAGATTTCTTCAGTAATGTTCTCCAATTAATGATGAATATTAACTTTCACCTTCATTGGCCCATTTTCCATTTACATCGTCATTGAATTAACATGTGCCTTCAGTCGTGCAGCCGACCAGACTGATAAATTTTTTTTTCGTCAATACGACAGCTGTACTTCTTCTGGTCCAATATAATATGGTCTACTTTTTTTCTTAGATTACGACAGCAACAGTTACCGGAAAGTGGTTCTGTGATGTAACTGTAAACCGCTTTAACAGGTCACTGTGGATAAAGCATTGATAAGTTGTAATCCGCTGCAACATTTTGGGAGATTTAAAGCTTAAACGGATGTAGTTACTTGTAAGATAGGATTTGACTGCACGACGAGCGGCACGGATTGACTCATGTTATTTCCATGACGGTGTTATGTGGGAAATGGGCAGGTGAAGATGAAAATGAGTATTCGTGGTTAATCGGTTGTTTTTATTGTAGAGAAAAAAGTGTTAGGTTCTACCGAGTTTTGAACTCGGATCGCTGGATTCAGAGTCCAGAGTGCTAATCATTACACCATAGAACCGCCTATAACGGTTAATGTTACTGTCATTATCACATAAATTAGGCTATTATTTCAGTCCAACAGACATATTTAGGATCAGAGGAAATGCTCCTGTCAAACTTGACATGGGGAACAATTTGACAGGAACAATTACCATATACGATGTCTGTTTGAGCGTAAAGATACAGTGTCAAGAACAGTTTGCATATCCCGAACCTTGAAATGCACACTAGTTTGTAGCACCTTTCGAACATGTAAGTGTTCAAGTTTGAAAACTAGCTTGAAAAGAGATTTATTTAAAATATGTCACTGAAGTGTTATCATGCTCATCAACTAGACCGTCTTCAATAAAAACAACGAAATAGGTTGTCCACAATATCGCCCATTATCGAATATTGGAACTCTAAAAAATTAGTGTACTTTTGAACATTTTTACGCATAATTGAACACTTTTACATGTCCATGCGGACGCTATAGTGTTACAAAAGTGTCATAGAATATGTGTTCATTTGATAAAATCGGTGTTCAAACATCGTGATCAGTTTTAATCACGCGTATTCATTCGTGTTTTCTAGTGTTTGGATATGAACATATCAGTGTTCAGTTTTTAACACCATATGGTGTTTCGATTTGCACGTCAGTATGAACAGTGGTGTTCAGTGCCGTCCAGTCCCGTATTTCGATTGTCGAGATACACTGAGTTGTGCGATTTTTGGTACCTTTATCTTGTAAGTAATTAATGTATACGTTGTCTCTTTCAAGGTGAAGAGAAAGGAAATTCGGCGGTTCCACGGTGTATGGTTAACAGCTGCAATTTAAATCCATCGATCCAATTTCAAATCTCAAGAGGAAATTTGTGTACACGTTTTTGCCTGTTTGTTCGACGGTTAATGTTACTGTACTTATCACATAAATTAGGCTATTATTTCAGTCCAACATACACATTTAGGATCTGAGGAAATGCTCCTGTCAAACTTGACATGGGGAACAATTTGACAGGAACAATTACCTCGTACGATGTCTGTTTGAGCGTGAAGATACAGTGTCAAGAACAGTTTGCATATCCCGAACACTGAAATGCTAAGTTAGATTTCTTCAGTAATGTTCTCCAATTAATGATGAATATTAACTTTCACCTTCATTGGCCCATTTTCCATTTACATCGTCATTGAATTAACATGTGCCTTCAGTCGTGCAGCCGACCAGACTGATAAATTTTTTTTTCGTCAATACGACAGCTGTACTTCTTCTGGTCCAATATAATATGGTCTACTTTTTTTCTTAGATTACGACAGCAACAGTTACCGGAAAGTGGTTCTGTGATGTAACTGTAAACCGCTTTAACAGGTCACTGTGGATAAAGCATTGATAAGTTGTAATCCGCTGCAACATTTTGGGAGATTTAAAACTTAAACGGATGTAGTTACTTGTAAGATAGGATCTGACTGCACGACGAGCGGCACGGATTGACTCATGTTATTTCCATGACGGTGTTATGTGGGAAATGGGCAGGTGAAGATGAAAATGAGTATTCGTGGTTAATCGGTTATTTTTATTTTAGAGAAAAAAGTGTTAGGTTCTACCGAGTTTTGAACTCGGATCGCTGGATTCAGAGTCCAGAGTGCTAATCATTACACCACAGAACCGCCTATAACGGTTAATGTTACTGTCATTATCACATAAATTAGGCTATTATTTCAGTCCAACAGACATATTTAGGATCAGAGGAAATGCTCCTGTCAAACTTGACATGGGGAACAATTTGACCGGAACAATTACCATATACGATGTCTGTTTGAGCGTAAAGATACAGTGTCAAGAACAGTTTGCATATCCCGAACCTTGAAATGCACACTAGTTTGTAGCACCTTTCGAACATGTAAGTGTTCAAGTTTGAAAACTAGCTTGAAAAGAGATTTATTTAAAATATGTCACTGAAGTGTTATCATGCTCATCAACTAGACCGTCTTCAATAAAAACAACGAAATAGGTTGTCCACAATATCGCCCATTATCGAATATTGGAACTCTAAAAAATTAGTGTACTTTTGAACATTTTTACGCATAATTGAACACTTTTACATGTCCATGCGGACGCTATAGTGTTACAAAAGTGTCATAGAATATGTGTTCATTTGATAAAATCGGTGTTCAAACATCGTGATCAGTTTTAATCACGCGTATTCATTCGTGTTTTCTAGTGTTTGGATATGAACATATCAGTGTTCAGTTTTTAACACCATATGGTGTTTCGATTTGCACGTCAGTATGAACAGTGGTGTTCAGTGCCGTCCAGCCCCGTATTTCGATTGTCGAGATACACTGAGTTGTGGGATTTTTGGTACCTTTATCTTGTAAGTAATTAATGTATACGTTGTCTCTTTCAAGGTGAAGAGAAAGGAAATTCGGCGGTTCCACGGTGTATGGTTAACAGCTGCAATTTAAATCCATCGATCCAATTTCAAATCTCAAGAGGAAATTTGTGTACACGTTTTTGCCTGTTTGTTCGACGGTTAATGTTACTGTACTTATCACATAAATTAGGCTATTATTTCAGTCCAACATACACATTTAAGATCAGAGGAAATGTACCTGTCAAATTGTTAATGGTGAACTATTAAATTGGAACAATTTATTCAGACAATATCTGTTTAAGTCTGAAGATTTTGACCGGAAATTTGCATAAATGTTTACATATAATAGTTGATGTACCTAAAAGAGGGCAAGTTAGTTGCAAGACTGAATTTGACTGGACGTCGAAAGGCATGGAATGAGCGCCAGTTATTTGAATGACGATGTAAATGGCATACGGGCAAAGAAGGTGAAACTGAATATTCATGACTGAACTTAGTCTAATGAGTTAATAGTTCCAATCTTATTGTTCCGCATTTTAAGTTTGATATGCGCATTTCCTCTGGCCCTATTTTTGTTTAAAATGGTTCTTGCTTCTTTGTGTCCGTGGATGTCCGTGGATGTCCGTTCATGTCTGTTCGAAGCGATAACTTCCTAACGCTTTGTTGGATTCTTTCGAAATTCGGAATATGCATTCCTTGCGGCAAGACGCCAGTCCGTATTGCATTTCAGTAACATCTGCCTGAAGGTGGCGCCACTAGTTCTTGCTTCTTTGCGTATGTGGATGTCCGTGTACGTCCGTGCATGTCTGTTCGAAGCGATAACTTTCTAACGCTTAGTTGGATTCTTCCGAAATTCGGCATACGCATTCCTTGCGACAAGACACCAGTGCGTATTGCATTTCAGCAACATCTGCTTGAAGGTGGCGCCACTAGTTCTTGCTTCTTCGTATCCGTGAATGTCCGTGTACGTCTGTTCGAAGTGATAACTTCCTAACGCTTTGTTGGATTCTTCCGAAATTCGGAATATGCATACCTTGCGACAAGATGCCATTCTGTATTACATCTCAGCAACATCTGTCTGAAGGTGGCGCCATTGGTTCTTACTTCTTTGTGTCCGTGCATGTTCGTGTACGTCCGTGCATGTCTGTTCGAAGCGATAACTTCCTAACGCTTTGTTGGATTCTTCCGAAATTCAGCATTCGCATTCCTTGCGACAAGAGGCCAGTCCGTATTGCATTTCAGCAACATCTGCCTGAAGGCGGCGCCACTAGTTCTTGCTTCTTTGCATCCGTGGATGTCCGTGTACGTCCGTGCATGTCTGTTCGAAGTGATAACTTCCTAAAGTTTTGTTGGATTCTTCCAAAATTAGAATACGCATTCCTTGTGATAAGACGCCAGTCCGTATTACATTTCAGCAACATCTGCCTGAAGGTAGCGCCACTGGTTCTTGCTTCTTTGAGTCCGTGGATGTTCGTGTACGTCCGTGCATGTCTGTTCGAAGCGATAACTTCCTAACGCTTTGTTGGATTCTTACGAAATTCAGCATTCGCATTCCCTGCGACAAGAGGCCAGTCTGTATTGCATTTCAGCAACATCGGCCTGAAGGTGGCGCCACTGGGTCAAAATATATTTTTTTCCGTGTACATCTGTTCGAAGCGATAACTTCCTAATGCTGTGTTGGATTATTCCGAAATTAGGAATACGCATTCCTTGCAACAGGACGCCAGTCCGTATTGCATTTCAGCAACATCTGCCTGAAGGTGGCACCACTGAGTTTCTCTTCTTCTTGTCCGTTCCAGTCAAAATGGGCCTTCAATTTTGCTATAAGAAATCATTCTATTCCACATCATATGCTTTACCCTAAAGCTTTTGCATGAACCATATTTTATTTCAGAAGTATAATGTGAAATAACTGGCGGGAAAATCCCCGCAGTACTGAATCCCTGATTTTTGAATTTCGTGTCATCTTAAACGAAGGACAACATTTCCTTCAATTTTGCTAACAAATAATTGTATTGCACATCATATGATTTACCCTGAAGCTTCTGCACGAATCATTTGTGTCCACACATGTATATTACTATATTAATTACAACTGTGTTCCTAATGTTTGGGTGCACACTGTGCATATGATCAATTTCCTGAATTGAACTGAATTCAACCTTGCCGGTCTTCAGACTGACAGATGATGGCATGCAGTTGTCAGTGCAGTTGTTCATGTACAGGGAGCTTTCTATGAATGAGTTGCAACCCCAAAAGGCTTAAAATTTATCAGGCACAGACCCATGTTTTTACCCCTCGGCCAATTTTGGCCATGGGGTATTGTCATCATCTTGTACATCCGTCTGTCCGTACGTCCGTTCGTGAGCGAGATAGCCGAAAAACTGTTCCGCTGATGAATTCCAAATTTGGTATGCTTATTTACCTAGTCAAGGACCAGAAGCCTATAGAATTGG
Organism: Hanleya hanleyi; assembly: GCA_036873755.1. Taxonomy (NCBI): domain Eukaryota; kingdom Metazoa; phylum Mollusca; class Polyplacophora; order Lepidopleurida; family Hanleyidae; genus Hanleya; species Hanleya hanleyi. The sequence goes on from JAVTVY010010680.1 coordinate 24,928, forward strand.
GACCTGATTGGGTGGGAACCTTAGCAGCCATCTTTAATTTCATGCAAAATGGATAATGATCCATATCTCGAAAACCATTCAACTGTTCAATACGAAATTTGATATACATCATCGATACATCAAGCAACTTTCAACGAATTACCAAACAGGCTTTTCTGATTAGCTGGGAACCCTCTAGGCCATCTTTAATTCATGCGAAATCGATAATGATAGCCTACATATCTCGGTTACCATTCAATTGTTTTATATGAAGGTTTGTATATATCATCGATACATCCAGATACTTTGAATCGGGACCTGATTGACTGAAAACCTTGGTGGCCATCTTTAATTTAGGCAAAATCATTAATGATCTCTATATCTGATTCCGTTGGAGTGCTCAGTGTAAAATTTGGTATACATCATTGATGCATCAAGAGACTTACGATGAATGACAGATCTGGTTTCTCTGATTGGGCGGAAACCTTGGCGGCCATCTTTAATTTATTCAAAATCTTTAATGATGTTTATCTCTGATACCATTCAAATGTTCTATACGAAACTTGATTTACAGCATCGATGTATGAAGAGACTTGCATTAATGAATAACCACATTAGTTCCTCTGAGTGACGGGAAGGATGGGCAACCATCTTTAATTCATGTAAAATCATTAATGATCTCTATCTCTGACACTGTTCAAATGCTCAATGTAAAATTTGGTATACATTATCGATGCATCATCTCGGTTACTTCTACACGATGTGCCTAGGATAAAGTACTATATACTATACACAATTTTTTGTAATTCAGCATCGCAGAAAACCATCGATTGCGTTTTCATGGTAAAAGGGTTAGGAAAGAACTAAAAATACACTTCAGTGCAGAGTGATTTTGATTGACGCCAGAAATCGCTCAGAACGCTTCTTCGGCGATCTAGACCCCAGGAGCATCTGGGGCCTGGGCGGCCCCTGGATCCTCACCTAAAGTGCAATGATAGTGGCCGTACCACTTTGAATTTGCTTCCGACGCCCCTGTATTAACAGACAGTGTCAACGTACTGTTCCAGCTGTCTCCCGTTCAGTGATTGGTCATTCGACCCCGCCATTTAAACTAATACGAGCATTTTCATTGGATCACTATTAGATAAGACCCACCCCAATCTTCATACATGACCACGTGACTGTCTCAGTTGACTGATGACATAGCGCGGCCTCGTTTTTGATTTCAAAATCTGCCGTCTAACTGGGAAAATGTTGTTGTTGCTGCATCAGCCGATCATTGGCCCCCTGTAGAAGATACTATAGGCTAATACATGTAGGCTACATGTACCATGCCATGAGATGATGCTTGGGATTGCATTTCGCTCACTTGCACCTACAGGTGGCGACAACTGGTAGCAAATTTAAAATTTGGTTTCCGGGCAACAGGTTCATGCCTTCAGCTTCTCGTCAAATTTAGTTTGCAGATAATGCCTTGAGATGTCACTTGGGGATGCTTCCACTGCATGGAAACTATATCACAGAAGCAATCAACTTTAAGTCAATCGTTCTGAGTTGATCTTAAAACATGGGAAGGCAGAAAGACCCTTCCACATCCAACTACCTTCGTTGACCCATTTGTCATTTACATCGTCATTGAAATAACATGAACCCATTCTGTGCCTTTAGTCGTGCAACCGACCAGACTAACATAATTTTTTTCCGCCCATGGTCACTGCACTTCTTTAGGTCCAATATAATATTAATAATCTATTTTGTTTTGGATAACGACAGTAACACTAGCCGGAAGTGGTTATGTGATGTGATTACTATCCGCTTTCACATATCGCTGAGGATAAAGCATTGATAAGTTGTAATCTACTGCAACATTTTGGGAGATTTTTTTCTTAAAAGAATGCATGTAAGATATGATTTGATTGCACGATAAGCGGCATGGATTGGCTCATGTTAACTGCATGCCGATTTTATGTGGCAAATGGGCAGGTGAAGATGAAAATGAATATTCATGGCTTTTCGGTTGCATTTTTGAAGAACAGTTTAGGTTCAACCGAGATTTGAACTCAGATCGCTGGATTCAGAGTCCAGAGTGCTAACCATTACACCATAGAACCACTTTTCGGTTAATGTTACTGTAATTGTGGCATAAATTAGACTATTATATACAACAACATCAACTGCAACTTCTGATATGGCTGCAGTCTGACTGTCAAATTTAACATGAGAATCAGTTAGATAGGAACAATAAGATTGTACGTAATTAATGTACATGATGTCTCTTTCAACGTAACGATAATATAAATTTTGTGGCGGTTCCATGGTGTAATGGCTAGCATTCTGCATTTTGAATCCATCGATTATAATTCAAGACTCGGTGAGATATTGAATTTGTGTACACGATTCGACCTGTTTGTTGCGTCTACAGCTCACTGTTTACAAAAGATTGATAATTTTTGTGCGTTAATGCAAGCAGATGTAAGTCTAGATTTGGTTACACTACGAAAAGCACAGAATGCGTTCATGTTATTCGAATGACGACGTATAAATCGCAAATGGACCAATGAAGGTGAAAATGAATATCCATGGCTAGGTTCTATCGTTTGAACTCGGATCGCTAGGACAGGGCGTTCCCCTGTGGTTCTGGAATAATGAAACATTGAGTGCTTTGGTTAGGATTTATGGATTATCTTCAATATGAGCCTATTAGAAAAAGTATCAGGTTAAAGTTTCATGCCCAAATTCAGGATGGAGGCCGTATGGGCGCAACAAAAATGGTATCTAGGCCATTTTACTTCTAGATTTTTTTCCTTTTGTGAGGTAAAAGTGGCCAAAAGTATTTTATTTCATATCATATAATTACTTTTCAATTTATTCATCAGTTAATGCGGCGAAATCGTCATAAAAAAACCCCGTAAAGTTCGCCATAAAATGCACTTTTTTGAAAATGACGTCACTGTGGCGTTCCACGACGGTCATCTTGAATATTATTGCATTGTCGAGTGGAGTGTCAAGCTTCTGCACGAATCATTTGTGTCCACACATGTATATTACTATATTAATTACAACTGTGTTCCTAATGTTTGGGTGCACACTGTGCATATGATCAATTTCCTGAATTGAACTGAATTCAACCTTGCCGGTCTTCAGACTGACAGATGATGGCATGCAGTTGTCAGTGCAGTTGCTCATGTACAGGGAGCTTTCTATGAATGAGTTGCAACCCCAAAAGGCTTAAAATTTATCAGGCACAGACCCATGTTTTTACCCCTCGGCCAATTTTGGCCATGGGGTATTGTCATCATCTTGTACATCCGTCTGTCCGTACGTCCGTTCGTGAGCGAGATAGCCGAAAAACTGTTCCGCTGATGAATTCCAAATTTGGTATGCTTATTTACCTAGTCAAGGACCAGAAGCCTATAGAATTGGGACCTGATTGGGTGGGAACCTTAGCAGCCATCTTTAATTTCATGCAAAATGGATAATGATCCATATCTCGGAAACCATTCAACTGTTCAATACGAAATTTGATATACATCATCGATACATCAAGCAACTTTCAACGAATTACCAAACAGGCTTTTCTGATTAGCTGGGAACCCTCTAGGCCATCTTTAATTCATGCGAAATCGATAATGATAGCCTACATATCTCGGTTACCATTCAATTGTTTTATATGAAGGTTTGTATATATCATCGATACATCCAGATACTTTGAATCGGGACCTGATTGACTGAAAACCTTGGTGGCCATCTTTAATTTAGGCAAAATCATTAATGATCTCTATATCTGATTCCGTTGGAGTGCTCAGTGTAAAATTTGGTATACATCATTGATGCATCAAGAGACTTACGATGAATGACAGATCTGGTTTCTCTGATTGGGCGGAAACCTTGGCGGCCATCTTTAATTTATTCAAAATCTTTAATGATGTTTATCTCTGATACCATTCAAATGTTCTATACGAAACTTGATTTACAGCATCGATGTATGAAGAGACTTGCATTAATGAATAACCACATTAGTTCCTCTGAGTGACGGGAAGGATGGGCAACCATCTTTAATTTATGTAAAATCATTAATGATCTCTATCTCTGACACTGTTCAAATGCTCAATGTAAAATTTGGTATACATTATCGATGCATCATCTCGGTTACTTCTACACGATGTGCCTAGGATAAAGTACTATACTATACACACTTTTTTGTAATTCAGCATCGCAGAAAACCATCGATTGCGTTTTCATGGTAAAAGGGTTAGGAAAGAACTAAAAATACACTTCAATGCAGAGTGATTTTGATTGACGCCAGAAATCGCTCAGAACGCTTCTTCGGCGATCTAGACCCCAGGAGCATCTGGGGCCTGGGCGGCCCCTGGATCCTCACCTAAAGTGCAATGATAGTGGCCGTACCACTTTGAATTTGCTTCCGACGCCCCTGTATTAACAGACAGTGTCAACGTACTGTTCCAGCTGTCTCCCGTTCAGTGATTGGTCATTCGACCCCGCCATTTTAAACTAATACGAGCATTTTCATTGGATCACTATTAGATAAGACCCACCCCAATCTTCATACACAACCACGCGACTGTCTCAGTTGACTGATGACATAGCGCGGCCTCGTTTTTGATTTCAAAATCTGCCGTCTAACTGGGAAAATGTTGTTGTTGCTGCATCAGCCGATCATTGGCCCCCTGTAGAAGATACTATAGGCTAATACATGTAGGCTACATGTACCATGCCATGAGATGATGCTTGGGATTGCATTTCGCTCACTTGCACCTACAGGTGGCGACAACTGGTGGCAAATTTAAAATTTGGTTTCCGGGCAACAGGTTCATGCCTTCAGCTTCTCGTCAAATTTAGTTTGCAGATAATGCCTTGAGATGTCACTTGGGGATGCTTCCACTGCATGGAAACTATATCACAGAAGCAATCAACTTTAAGTCAATCGTTCTGAGTTGATCTTAAAACATGGGAAGGCAGAAAGACCCTTCCACATCCAACTACCTTCGTTGACCCATTTGTCATTTACATCGTCATTGAAATAACATGAACCCATTCTGTGCCTTTAGTCGTGCAACCGACCAGACTAACATAATTTTTTTCCGCCCATGGTCACTGCACTTCTTTAGGTCCAATATAATATTAATAATCTATTTTGTTTTGGATAACGACAGTAACACTAGCCGGAAGTGGTTATGTGATGTGATTACTATCCGCTTTCACATATCGCTGAGGATAAAGCATTGATAAGTTGTAATCTACTGCAACATTTTGGGAGATTTTTTTCTTAAAAGAATGCATGTAAGATATGATTTGATTGCACGATAAGCGGCATGGATTGGCTCATGTTAACTGCATGCCGATTTTATGTGGCAAATGGGCAGGTGAAGATGAAAATGAATATTCATGGCTTTTCGGTTGCATTTTTGAAGAACAGTTTAGGTTCAACCGAGATTTGAACTCAGATCGCTGGATTCAGAGTCCAGAGTGCTAACCATTACACCATAGAACCACTTTTCGGTTAATGTTACTGTAATTGTGGCATAAATTAGACTATTATATACAACAACATCAACTGCAACTTCTGATATGGCTGCAGTCTGACTGTCAAATTTAACATGAGAATCAGTTAGATAGGAACAATAAGATTGTACGTAATTAATGTACATGATGTCTCTTTCAACGTAACGATAATATAAATTTTGTGGCGGTTCCATGGTGTAATGGCTAGCATTCTGCATTTTGAATCCATCGATTATAATTCAAGACTCGGTGAGATATTGAATTTGTGTACACGATTCGACCTGTTTGTTGCGTCTACAGCTCACTGTTTACAAAAGATTGATAATTTTTGTGCGTTAATGCAAGCAGATGTAAGTCTAGATTTGGTTACACTACGAAAAGCACAGAATGCGTTCATGTTATTCGAATGACGACGTATAAATCGCAAATGGACCAATGAAGGTGAAAATGAATATCCATGGCTAGGTTCTATCGTTTGAACTCGGATCGCTAGGACAGGGCGTTCCCCTGTGGTTCTGGAATAATGAAACATTGAGTGCTTTGGTTAGGATTTATGGATTATCTTCAATATGAGCCTATTAGAAAAAGTATCAGGTTAAAGTTTCATGCCCAAATTCAGGATGGAGGCCGTATGGGCGCAACAAAAATGGTATCTAGGCCATTTTACTTCTAGATTTTTTTCCTTTTGTGAGGTAAAAGTGGCCAAAAGTATTTTATTTCATATCATATAATTACTTTTCAATTTATTCATCAGTTAATGCGGCGAAATCGTCATAAAAAAAACCCGTAAAGTTCGCCATAAAATGCACTTTTTTGAAAATGACGTCACTGTGGCGTTCCACGACGGTCATCTTGAATATTATTGCATTGTCGAGTGGAGCTTGACTCATTAATAAAGTGTGGCAAGTTTAAACTTTCTAAACTCTAGGATTAGCAAAATATTCTGATATTGATCAAATTATTCTCATTGATAATATTAGTTATTTTTCCTCTGGTTACCATGGAAGTTTATCAAAATGCTCAAAGATGTCAGGTGGGCCCCCTTCGGTGTTGTTATCTGCATGGTTCATAGATGTCAAATCCATTAAAAGCTGTTGTGGAACCTGTAGGGCTAGGTTCACCCCTCTGGTTGCCGGACTATATTTCAGTCAATCAGATCGTTGACTCGGTAGTCAGTATCTCTCGGTAATAAATTTTCAGATATTAGAAGGACTACAGCGGTAATAGACCATGGCAGCTGTCTTTGCACTATTTGAAGATACATTAAACATAAATTATTTGGGTTTTCTTGATTTTCTGAATCACTTTGGGAATAACACTGATTTTTTGATAATTTCGCAGTATCCATGCCGCAGACTGAGAGGCTAATGTCCGACTTCTAAGTATAACAGAAATCGGCATGCACTATAATTTTTCTCCATATCTTTCTATTCAAATATATATACTGACATTTTCGTAAATAGGAAATAAAGCTGGGTCGCAAACAATAAGGCCACTCACTGGTGATATTCTTGGCATTGTCCTTTAGGAAACATCATCAATTATGACTGAGACTTGCTATCGTATCAAGAATTCACCAATTTCTCCAGTGTGTGTTTTATCGCAAGAATAAGGCGCATAGCTCCTCTATCAATCATAGATGAATCAAATTACTGACTGAAATAAAACGACTGGCTTGACCGACAGCTCTACTCTAATATTTCGTTTAAAAGATTTGGGACGGTGACTCAGTGGTAGAGCGTTCGCTTTGCATGTGAAAGGCCTCGGGTTCGACACCCAACATCTCCAGTTTTATCCACTGAAGACAAAGTTTGCTGCAATTACCTGTCAACATTCGTGTGCGACGAGCACATTCCCTGTGGAATAGAGATTTATAAATATATGAGCTAGGTCCTGTCATCTTCCTTTAAGAATTGCCAGGTCAATAAATACAAGACATTTATTTTAAGACATCGGTCTATCTCGAAGCGCTTTGGATTGACTTTTTTTAATATCATGGAAATATTCAACACGTAATGCTCCTAGCAGCCCACAGAGGAGTAGTGGTTGAGGGGAATTATACGTAAGCATCAAATATGATATACGCCAGTCGATAGCCTTGCTCTTCATAGGTTTTCATTGCCTTTTAAATATACTGTTTCAAATTTCAGGTAAATCCAAAACCATCAATCTCGCTCGATTGGTTGGTTGGTTGTTTGAAGTTTGACGTCGCACCTAACCGTATTGTTCACACGGCGACGATGACCCAAACAAACATACCCTAGCAAAACCCTAACCCTAACAAAAACCTAACCAAACTACAAAAAGTGGTGAATTTCGAATTTTGACAATTAGACTCTACAGACACTGGTGATAACAATGGATCGTCAGATATCCTAATTTGTTTGGCACTTTAATCTACCTCCTGTGCCAGACAAACATGGTATGGTAAACCATGCTGCCCTAAGCTGGAGGGCGCCCTAAGTTGGAGGGTCAATCTCTCTTGATTTGAAAATGGAAGATTTTTTTACTTTCTTCATGCGTCTGAGGGGGGGGGGGGAGGGGTTGTTAATGTCACTCTCGATGGTCAATCTGATTAAAACCAAACCTAAAAATAAGGCTCCCCATATGACGTGTCGCTGGATTTAGATCTGAGTTTAACACTGCAGTTTCCGTGTTCCGAGACCCAGCCGTCGACAGGTCTGGCGCACGTGCCTCCGCATACATTAAATAAACAAAATCTCTATAATTACTCTGATGCTGATAGTTATTAACACTTGAAGTAACTTTGACAATCGCTCCATTTAATATTCCATAAAACTGATTTCATATACCGGGGTTCAATCATAACGTTTTAGTGTTCAACCGGACAAAGTTCACTAAGGCAGGTAAAAAATAACAGGCAGTCCGGGCATGTGTTGCTTATATCTGATGTCCAGTAAAATCGCTAAAGGTTCAAACCTACACACCCAGGTGACCGTCTTTGGCATTATTGATGTTTGAGTGAACACCAGTACATTATGACGTCGCCCTGGGGAGATTTTAAAGTTATTTTAAGCGTGATATTTTAAGAGCATCACAGAGTAAATGTAGTTATTTGTTAGAGTTCAGATTATTATAGATTATACTAAATAAACTATGCGGAGCTAACTTCTAAGTTTGACAAGTTCCAATGTACACGTGTAATTAAAAAGTAGGGTCTTCAGTTATAAATATTTTCCCTTTTATAAGCATTAATAATGTTAACGAAAAACTGATTACCGCCAGAAGCAGATTGCTAAGGTATCGCAAGTTTCTCCACTGGGTCAAGACCATGCTCGACCTGATAAATGTAATACAAAACTAAAAGTTCAATAATAATCACAATAGTTTTATTGGTCATACAGTAATAACTTGATATTATAAATATCATAATACAATGTTCACGAATAAATATCGTTCACCGTATTATTAAAGGTGTGTATTAAAACTTATTTAACCCTGTATTAAAAACCATAAATAAAATCTTTCTATTAAAGGGGAAAACTCTGGAAAAGCATGGGTGAACAATTATGTGATTTGTATTTTATTTTTCATGCATTTAAGCTAAAGGTGCCATGGATTTGTAAAAGTTTTTTATAGTTCAAATATACACACATCATGGTTTACGAACTGAAACTTCGTGACAAACAAGTATTACTGGCCACATCATCGCGCCACCTCGGACTGGACATGCCATTCGTCCATTGATATGAACATACATAGATTAACATAAGCTTGTACAATACTATCCTAATTAAGTATAGGGGATATCCACTCTAATAGATCGTAATGTACTCTTGTCTCTAATTCCAATCTTTTCAGATCAGACTGGAATTAGTGATCAAACTTATCAGATAGATAAACGATTACAATAAATATGTCAGTGGATTAGATATAGTATATTAATTTGGTATTTTTGAAAAATGGTGCAGTTTGCCAAGGGGGACAGGTCGCAAAATGGCAAAGGTTGCCAAAAGGACAGGTCGCAAAATAGTACAGGTCACTTTACAGATTGGTACAGGTCAGTGTTACAAAGTGGTACTGATATGGCCATGGTGTCGTTGTCAGTCATAGAGGCAAACTGCTAACTCTGAATCCCAAGTGCTAATCCCTAAGCTAATCCATGAGCTAATCCCAATCGATATCCTTACATAAATTCTAACATCTACCACCATTCTTACCCGTCAGCTGACATTATTGGAACTAACGCTAAAACTAATCCTTCCGCTATAAATAACCATAACCCTAAATTCTATCCTTAGGTGTCTATCCCCTCAAGCACTGTTCTTCAAGTCAGCAATCGACATCAACAACTTGGCAACGACCCATATGGTGATGTACCATAACACGGTTTATATCTTCTGTAGCACGATGTATTGAGCTGTACGATATCTCTTTTTTTCACAATCCATTCCATAGTGTCACAAGTATGCCCATATGTCCAATGTTCATTGGAGAGGTTTTAGTATTACGATATGATAACAAGTAGACCATTAGCTTTTCCAGATGGCAATCCTGTGGGGACTACAAACCGAAGATAAGTCAAGACCGAAATCTTTATGTAAGTAAAACATCTATACCAGACAATTTTTAATTAGAAGGCGAAAACCAATAAAGAGGTTTCAAGGATGAAAGACTGGAGGTTGAAGGCATAAATTATGAGAGATAACCACAAAGCAAAGATTGTCTGGGATTGCTTCAGATTACCTCTTCGGGCTAATGCACATATTTTCACCACTCAGTTCTGTACCCCTCATGAACCAATCATTTTCATGTTGGTAACCTCTAGGTAGCCAACTGGTACTGCACGGAAATACTAAGAGTGGTAACATGAAGTCTTGGCTGAACAGTACTGTGTAGTTATCAATCAGTTACCACGTGGCAGAAAATGACAGTAACTGATTTTAACCGATTGGTAGCAACCAAGATCCAAAATTTGCAGCACTGTACAGTTTCGACTTGAAGGCCACTGGTCAGTTAATGATTTGTAATCAGTAGGCTATACCATAACTGAAATGTATGGTAACTGATTGGCCACCATTTGGTAATGTCCACTGTTTACTGATAGGTAACCAACTTGACAGCCGAACGATACCAAAGGAGATCTTTCCCACCACTCCGTGCAGTCATCAAGAGGCATTGTAGGTAAACAGAAATGGATTGGTAGCCATTCAGTAACTGAGCAGTAACCAATCATGGTATACTGATGCGTTACTGCATTGTTACCAATATGTAACCAAGTGTGAAAAATTGGTTTGGTAATATAGCGGTAACTGATTGTACATGCAACTCTCTGGTAGCCAATCAGTGGGTAATTCGTGGTACCGGTTGGTAAAAATCACTGAGTTCTGCAAGAGGACCTGTCCCGCCAGTACAAATCAGTACTCCACCAGGCAGTAACCAACCAGTTACGAAGAGGTAATGGTTTGTAGCGGCTTGGTTGTGTATAAGTTAAGTTTTCGCTCTTCCTTGGCTCAGTTCACCTAGATGATTGGATCATAATTCGTTTCGTTTTTTCAATAATTTGTTCGACTGTTACTGACTGGTCTTTCGTTTTGTTAATAATTTGTTCGACTGGTACTGACTAGTCAACAGATCTCATTGGTCCTAACGTCTAAGTGATTGATTGGTCCACAATTCAGCATATAGGCCAAGCCACTGGTTAGCTGATAAATGTCATCATTGTCCTCTGCTATAGATGCTTGGCTGTCACTTTTCATTTTCAGCATATAGGCCACGACACTGGTTAGTTGATAGACGTCATCATTTTCCTGGGTTATAGATGGTTGGCTGTCGCTATTCATTTTCATCATATAGGTCACGACACTGGTTAGTTGATAGACGTCATCACTGCCCTAGTTTATTTTGGGCTGGCCATCAAAGATTCATCTTCAGCATATCGTTATGGCACTGTTAGTTGACTGACCTCACCAGTGTCCTCCAATCAGTCCTGCAATGTAACGTTCATCATCATCAATCGCTCTTTGAAACAGTGAACACATGAAAGTGTTATCAGAATTGACATACAAAATTTACACAATGATCATTTTGTTTGCTGGGAAACACCACAAATAACTGGACTACAAGGTTGGTGCAAGTCAGAAACTTGAAATATCCCATCTCTCTCTTCCAAGCTATATATATAATTATCGTATACATATTTGTCGAAATTAGTAATAAACTTTCATTGTTAGAATGCCCGTTACTATACCTGGATCCCGGTACTGGTTAGTTGCCTGATTTCATTCTACAGTATTGCCATTGGTTGGTGCAGCCCATCATCATTTGAGGTTCATCTTCAGCATCCCAAACATCCTAAGTTACCAGTTGGTTGGTTCAAAATCATTTTCAACAGAATGGCGATGACACTGGTTAGTTGATAGACGTCATCATTGCCCTAGATTACGGATGGTTGGCTGCTAATGGTTGATTGGTCCACAATTCATCTTCAGCATATAGGTCACGATACTGGGTAGTTGATCGATGTCAGCATTTCCCTAGATTATGGTTGCCTCTTCCACAATTCATTTTCAGCAAAATGGTGACGACACTGGTTAGTGGATAGACGTCATCTGTCCAAGGTTACGGATGTTTGTCAGACAATTCATCTTCAGCATAGAGGTCATCATATTGGCTAGGTGACAGATGTCATCATTGTCCTAGATTATACATGGTCTTTCACAATTCATCTTCATTATATAAGTCATCCTACTGGTTAACTGACAGATGTCATCATTGCCTTAGGTTTTGGATGCTTGTCTGACACAATTCATCTTCAGCATATAGGTCATCATACTGGATTGTTGATAGAAGTATCATTGTCTTAGGTCATGGATGGTTTGATGTCAGAACTGATCTTCAGAAAAGAGATCATCATAATGGTTTGTTGACATATGTCATCTTTGTCCTAGGTTATACAGGATTGGCTGCCACAATTCATCTTCAGCATATATATTTCACGGTATTGTCCTATGTTAAAGATGGTTGGCTCTCGCGGTTCATTTTCAGCATAGATTTGGTTAGTTAATATGTGTAATCATTGCCCTATGTTATGGTTGGTTGGCTGTCAAATATTCAACTTCAGCACATACATCATGATACTGGTTAGTTGATAGATGCCATTGTCCTCTGGTATGGTTGGATGGCTGCCAAATATTCATCTTTAGCAGTGGTAGCTGACAGATCTCAGAATTGCCCTCGGATCAGCAAAGTCCTGCAATGCAAAATTAATTATCGTCAATCGATCTTTGGTAACAGCGAACACAAAAAGTCTTGCATAAGTTACTATCATCAGAGTTGACATACAAGATTTACACAATGGTCCTTTTGTTTGCCGAAAACTAACTGGACAACAAGGTTGGTGCAAGTCAGAAACTTGAAATATCCCATCCCCATATTCCAAGCTATACTTATAATTTTGGCATAGATATTTGTCAAGATTAATAATAAGCTATCATTGTGAAAATGACCTTTACGTTTCGTGGTACTGGTTAGTTACTAGATCCCATTCTACAAGATAACCATTGGTTGGTACATCCCTTCATCATCTGAGGTTCATCTTGTGCTAAACGGTTAGTAGATACACCCAAACGTCCAATGTTATCAGCTGGTTGGCCTAGACAATTCATTTTCAGCACCTCGTTGAGGACTTCGGCTTCTGGTTGATATGGTCAACACCATTCATTTCTACCTTAACGCCAGTATTAAAATACATAACTGATCCACATACCAGAACATTGCAATGTATAGGTTTAACAATTTCATCACTTTATATTTTTATAAGTTATCAAATAGAAAGTGTCAAGATTCGTTTGACCTGAAATAATTAGTATAAACGATAATTGAAAGGAATAATTGAGTTTGAATTTACATCAAATTTATTAGTTTTAGAATTATTCTTTCTCTCAAAAATGATTTTCATATACGCAACTTGATTCGTGGGGGATTAAACTTCATACCAAATTGTCTTTCTATATCAATAGAATGCAGATGTTAACAGGGAAAGGATGAGTATTCACTGCTGTTCATCGGCGACTGGTCACTGGTGCCAAAAACTGTCACTTGATTTGCGCGTTCTCTTATGGAGCTTGACAGAGCAACGGTATCCGTCATTATCAGTTTCTATGAAATCTGACCAAATGTGACCTATTATGCAGATTCCGATATATTTTAAAATATCTGACGCGTCCCCAGCCTTTTTCATTATCCCTTTTCCTGTCTTTGGTTATTAAGTATCAGACCCACTTTACTTCGTCCTAGTTTAAAAGGCTGCCCGTAGAAATAAATCCATTATCCTGTCGTTAATCATTTGATACAGCTAGAATTTTATCGTGTTTCCTGGAAACTGCCACATGACCTCGACTGGGCATTTTCACCAGCAAACAGGATCAAACTCAAAGAGACTTATAATATTTCCCATTTTACAAAATCAAGTTATATCAATCTAAAGTCTACACTTTCACGGGATTTGTATACTCCGATCTGGTGTTCGTGGTGACAGGAACTCACGATGAAAAGGGTTGTGTTCAAATTTTTTGTTCCATGTCTATCTTGAAAATGCTAGACTTTTTTTTTATCATGCCAGAGCAAATATTGGCCAATTTTTAGAGGAATTTCGATGGTGAATCTCTAGAAATTCACTGTATTTGGATCTGATGCCAAGTGTCCTGCAAAAAAGGGCAGTCTGTGGATGACGGCTAAATAATGAATGTCGGATCTGACAGAAATAGAGGACGATCATAATCCAAGCATTAAGGAGCATTGATCGGTAAGGTGGGGCATCAATTGGGCGCACAGTGGATGGTGACAACTGTTTTTATCTTCTGTTTTCATCGTCTAGACCGCCAGGTCATTTGTTTAGGTTTATTGCAATCTCGCAGTTCCCGAACTTGCCACAACTATTAGTTTGGTATCAACCATCAATACCATCATGGACTGAATTGTCAATCAAGTTATTGTGACCATGAACGACCCACAATAAAATGATCACATTAAAAAAAATTTTTTTTGTTATTACCTTATTAGGTCATTGTTGGGTTTTGAGCACAACTCCTAGTAGTATACAAAGCGTAAATTGAGGGAATAGCGCCTCACTGCGCATGCGCAGAACCTGGTGTGACGTCATAAGTGTGTAAAATGGGGCGGTGTGCGCATGCGTATGGCCGCCATGTGGGAGGTGGGTACAAGATGGCCGCCATGTGGGAGGTGGGTACAAGATGGCCGCCATGTGGGAGGTGGGTACAAGATGGCCGCCATGTGGGAGGTGGGTACAAGATGGCCGCCATGTGGGAGTGGCCGCCATGTGGGAGGTGGGTACAAGATGGCCGCCATGTGGGAGGTGGGTACAAGATGGCCGCCATGTGGGAGGTGGGTACAAGATGGCCGCCATGTGGGTATGGCCGCCATGTGGGAGGTGGGTACAAGATGGCCGCCATGTGGGAGGTGGGTACAAGATGGCCGCCATGTGGGAGGTGGGTACAAGATGGCCGCGAGTGTCATGATGTGGGAGGTGGGTACAAGATGGCCGCCATGTGGGAGGTGGGTACAAGATGGCCGCCATGTGGGAGGTGGGTATGGCCGCCATGTGGGAGGTGGGTACAAGATGGCCGCCATGTGGGAGGTGGGTACAAGATGGCCGCCATGTGGGAGGGGGGTACAAGATGGCCGCCATGTGGGAGGTGGGTACAAGATGGCCGCCATGTGGGAGGTGGGTACAAGATGGCCGCGAGTAGTAAAATGTATAAAAGGAGTTGATTTTTAGGGAAAGGATGTATTCAATCATCTGACTTACCTGACCTGACTTGATCAGCCAGCCAGCCCGCCAACCAGTCCTCCTGCCTGTCTAGCCGCTTGTAATAAGACGAAAAGCATGAGACGTGGAGAAGATTTTCCCTTTGATCCAGCAGTACCTCCGGTTGAAGTCTTGCCTGAAGATGAGCGTGTCAGCGACATTTATCAACGTCACTGGGCTACCATACGCCATTGTTTCCACCGTGACCGTCGTCTATTGGACTTGTATAATTTTCGGTTGGAGGACCTCACGTATCTTCCTATTTACGCCGATAACATTTTTAAAGATCAGGTCACTGCCTTCAAATTGAATGTGACATTTGGGTATATCTTACGGCACAAAAAGACGGACCAGCTGCGGTATTTCTATCCCAGTAACAATTCGTATGTGTTTGACCAGCCATTCACCATCACGGATGCCATTTCTCTGGAGCCGGTGGTCGAGCAACTCACTACGTTGGATCCATTGGAATGGGCCCGCCTGCAACGCCCCAATACGCAATGGTTGGTGCAAATGGTGACTAACGTCACATTTTTCGTCACGAAAATGAGAGATCATCCTATCGGTGCTCCTGTACTACTGCCTCCGTGGTTGCTTCATCGACACGGCCTGTATGCATTAACAGTAGGGAAGAAGGGACCCTACAAAGACCGCAAATGTCTGTTTCGGTGTTTGGCCGTGCATGTGGACGAGTGTGACCCCCGGAGTTGTGACACAGTGGCCGATGGGTATTGGGAACAATATTTAGAGCAGCAAGACATGGATAAGCGGCACTTCCGAGGTGTCCCCTTCAAGCATTTGGATGACGTGGAGTCCCTGTTTCATATTAATATCTTTGTCTATCGATTACGACGGGAGGATGACGATACATTTGTGGCTGAATTGGTTCGGCGATCCACAGAACGGTATGCTGCTACGATGAAAGTGAATGTGTTCGACGACAATGGCATGAGTCATTTTTCGCTGATCTCCAATATGAGCCAGTACGCTCAGTCTTTCAGTTGTGCCCAATGCCATCGGGTGTTTCATCGCTCCACCGACTTACATCGCCACGAGAAAATCTGTGACAACAGTGTCAAGCGAGTCTATCCGGGTGGCGTGTATCATAATGCACCTACTATTTTTCAGGAACTGGCCGATGAGGGACTCATCATACCGGAAGAGGACCGTTATTTCCCCTACCGGGCGTGCTATGACTTTGAAGCCCTGTTGGAGCCCATGGACCTGTTTTCTGCCAAAACACAGTGGACGCAGCGCCATATTCCTCTGAGTGTCAGTATTTCCAGCAACGTACCTGGCTATGACGCTGCTCCGGTGTGTTTCGTGTCCACGGGGAACTCCCATGAGTTGATTACCCGCATGATGGAGTATTTAGAGCAAGTCAGTGCGGCTAGTACGGCATTGTTGGTGGTGAAGTTTCAGCACGTCCTGGACCAACTGGACGACCGCATTCCTGTACCGTGTGTAGCGTTCAGCGATGATGAAGAGTCCGAGTCCGAGTCCGAGTGCGAGTCCCTGCAGTCGCAGCCTGTGCAGTCGCAGGATGTTCCTCTACCGAAACCGTATGCGGAGAAATTGAAGTTACGGTTCCTACAATACCTGACTCAGTTACCGGTGCTCGGCTTCAACTCGGGGCGTTACGATCTGAACATGGTGAAGGAATTTCTCTACCCTTACTTGGCCCAGTCCGATACCCTCAAGTCGGTGATCAAGAAGATCAACAACCACATGGCCCTCACTACTACATCACTGCATTTCCTGGACGTGCGCAACTACCTAGCTCCTAATTGTAGCTATGATCAGTGGGTCAAGGCCTATAACTGTGCACAAACCAAAGGCAGGTTCCCTTACACGTATATATCATCGCTCGACCGTTTGCAGGAAACACAGTTGCCATCTCGGCACGCCTTCTTTGATGATTTGAAGCAAGTGGAATGTCCGGAAGACACGTACCGTGAACTACAGCAGGTATGGAACGATGAACATATGCAAACCTTGGAAGATTTCCTCATATGGTACAACAACCTAGATGTGGTTCCTTTCCTAGAGGCGGCCGAGAAAATGGTGCAACTTTTTCAACGCCAAATGCACGTGGACATCTTTAAAGAGTGCTTAAGTTTACCGGGGCTGGCCCTTCGCCATTTGTTTCAAGAGTGTTCCACTTACTTCTCGCTGGTACAACAGAAAGATGCGGACATGCATAATTGTCTGAAAGATAACATTGTGGGCGGGCCCAGTCTTATTTTTCACCGCTACCACGAGAAGGATGTCACGACTCTCCCCAGTGGAAAACCCGTTGCCAAAATCATTGGCTTTGATGCTAATGCCCTCTACCTGTGGTCACTCGCCCAACCTATGCCCAGTGGTCATTATACACGTTGGTTGGCGGAAGGGCGTCATTTTACTCCCCAACGGTTGCCTCACAAACATCTTGCCGACCAGTGGTTGGAGTGGGAAGCCTATCGACGGGGTATTTATATACGACACCAGACCAACGCCACTGAGAAGCGGATAGGCGATCGGCGTCTCCCCGTCGATGGATTTGCCCATGTACAAGGAACACCCACTGTTTTCCAGTTTTATGGCTGTTACTGGCACGGCCACGAATGTCATTTCAGCGCAGGTCGTTTTAATGAGCGACGCGGGAAAACACCCTTAGAATTACGGGAGGAAGTAGTGGCCAACGGAGATTATGTGAAAGAGCGAGGCTACCATTTGATTGAAATGTGGGAGTGTGAATTTCACACCCTGTGCCAGGCCCGTCCCCATTTACAACGGTTCCTAAAAGAGCGTGAGTACCCGTTGAGTCGTCGGCCACTGCTGAGTCTGCCACAGATGTTGGACGCCATTCGTTCGGGGCAGCTCTACGGCTTTGTAGAATGCGACCTGCATGTTCCCGACACTCTCAAGCCTCTCTTCGCCCAGTGTCCGCCTATCTTCAAGAATACGCTGGTGGGTCGGGATGATATTGGGGAGACCATGCGCACCTACGCAGAGCAACACGAGTGTTTACCTCAACCACGCCGCATGTTGATTGGAAGTATGTGGGCGGACAAAATCTTGCTGGGCAACCCCTTATTGCAATGGTACATGAAGCACGGTTTGGAAATTACTCAAATCTATCAAGTCATCCAGTACGTCCCCGAGGCTTGTTTTGCGGAGAATGCCGAGCTCGTCACGGCGGCCCGTCGTCAAGGTGATGAATACCCGAGTCAGGCCATCATGGCTGAATGTTGGAAACTCACTGGCAATGGTTATTATGGAAAAACGGTAACCAACCAGGATAAGCACGTCAACGTGAACATTTGCACGACTGCCCAAGCCTGCAAAAAAGTGAATTCCCCACTGTTTCGGTCCGTGGAGGTCATCGATGACGACACCTATGAAGTCACTTCAGCTAAGAAGACTATCCGGTACAATTTACCCCTGCAGATTGGATGTATGGTCTATCACGTGGCCAAGCTGAGGATGTTGCAGTTTCTCTACGACTTCATGGGTGTCTATTTTAATCCCTCAGACTGGCAGTTGATGGAGATGGACACAGATTCGGCCTACATGGCCGTCTCCAACGCCGATTGGGAGTCCCTGGTGAAACCCGAGTTACGGGAACAATATGAAGCGGATCGGGATCTGTGGCTACCTCGACGCGACCACTACACCTACGACAAGCGGACGCCGGGTCTGTTTAAACTCGAGTGGAGTGGAGATGCCATGATCGCCCTGTCGTCCAAGACGTACTATTGTTACGGAGGAGATGGAAACAACAAGTTTAGTTGTAAAGGCGTCAACCGACGTGACCCTGCCATCGACAAAGCTCTCTACCTGGACGTATTGCAGAGCCAGGCCAGTGCCAGTGGCACCAACCGAGGATTCCGGGTGGTGGACCACCAGATGCGCACCTATATCCAGCAACGAGACGCCTTTACTTTCTTTTATCCGAAACGGAAAGTATTGGCCGACGGTGTGAGCACTACCTACTTGGACTTGTAAAAATGTGGAACACTAATAACTGTGGAGTCACGAGTTATAAAAACTGTAAAAGTCGGGATGGCCGAGTGGTCTAAGGCGCCGGTATTAAGTGCCGGTGGGGTGATACCCTGCGTAGGTTCAAATCCTACTCCTGACAAAACTTTTTTTTATATATACTACTACTATTCTATGTGTGTACATACCCCTACTATTTGTATTCTATAGTTGTATAACTCCTTGCTTGTTGACTTAAATAAAAAAAAGAAAGTCAAAACCCATCCTTGTGTTTTATCATCATCATTTTTATTCAACGTCAGAACAACAACGTCATAACGATAATAATAATAAAACAAGATGCGCGCGCACAGAGTACATTAAGTTAACCAGAGAAATGGAGCATGCACATTAAAACGAGAGGCCGTCCAGTCATAGACGAGGACATCCCGGTCTTCGGCTTGACAATAATCATCAAACATATGTACAATGGTAGGCAGTGAATGTCCTCTACTCCGGTGAGTGAGATAAAACACACAGTATTGTCCGCACACACTACTCAAGGGGCCTTGTAATCTTTGCGTATTCCAACGCCACTCTGTCGTAGAGACGTCCATGAATTTCACCAAATCGGCATGGAGGGGTGCAAGTCCGTAGGAATCAAAGTATTCGCCTTCACCTAGGGTGTCCACGTACACCGCTACCCAATGTTCACCGGGTCGACTCTTTGTGTCTGTATTCAGGATGTAGGCTGCTGGGGTAGTGGAGTGGGAAACACATTGCGTGGAAACACACCTCGAAAGGGGATCTTGGGATCTCGCTGGAGTATGCTCATCAGCTGCTCTGTATCCATCTTAGGTGGCAAAGTCACACAGCACGTTTCTTTGGTGATCCACGCTGATGACGTTATCAAACTCGGCATAGCAAATCACGTTAATAGTGTCGGGTACAGGGATGGAGAAACGCAGTTCCAACCGTAGGTTTCCTTTCTTGAGCAAAGCCAGTTGATGATCGTGTTCCAAGGTGGGGGTGAGGTCAAAGGCGAACAATGTGTATCCCTTCATAAAGTCGTCT
>JAVTVY010010681.1:0-47120 GCA_036873755.1 Hanleya hanleyi
ATAAGTGGAATACTTTATTGGAAATAGCCATTTTAAAAAGAAGGCTCATTTTAGAAATTAATTTGGTTAAAATGCAAATATCTTCACAAAAAATATGTTTACAGCAAACAAATTTATATATTTGGAATCCTTGAGAAATACTCTTTCAAGAATATATAATGTACATTGCCATAGCTATGAGCAAGGCTTTAGCCAGGATTTCAGAAGTGCTCGTCCACTATCCTAGCACTTTAGACCGGGGTCCAGGGGCTGCCTAGGCCCCGCAAGATCTGGGGTCCTAGATGCCCGGAAATGCATTCTAGCCACTCTCAGAGAAATAAAACCATGAAATATAATCAACCCTTTAGCTGCGTGTTTTGCCTTATTTTATGTATTAAATAGTGTTTGCAAAGCACGTGTGACCACTGAGAACAACTCGGGGAAACTGTTAATGTTTGTATTGCATTGAATTACTAGTGCTTAAGTTATTATTCTGCATTTAGTTACATAGAATACCATTTTTTTTTATTTCTAAAATTTTGGTTTTATAAATTCCTGTAGGAAATTTCAGGTTTTTCTTTCTAAACAGATAATTCAGGAATTCTGTACATAATTGGTCAACTTACTTTGATGAGCAGAATATCTAATATTGTGTCCTGCTGAAGAGCTTATCTCAATTTGGAAAGAAAAACCTGAAATTTCCTTCAGGAATTTATTAAACCATTCATTTGACATTCAGAACTGTTGACTGTTGAAGTCCTGTAGGAAATTCCAGGCTTCTTTCCAAATAAACGATATTGGAAGATAATTAGGTAGCTCCTCTAGCATATTCCCATGGGGATCACCAGCCACACTAGGTGGCGCTAGTGCTCCAACAGGTAAAGAAGACGTGGCATCATAAAAGGAACAATTATAACGTTGTTACATTATGACGTTGCCGTTGCGACATCCAGAAGAACGGCATGGGCATGCGCCATCTCAGGGATTCATAGAAGTCCAAATTTTTACTACCCACTATAAAATATTGAGTTCTTTTTATGCTCAAATTGAGTTTTTCCAAGTTTTTACAGCCCACCCACAAGTTGATATTGAGTTTTTGAATGTTTTTACAACCCTACCAATTAAGATATGAACAAATAGTTTCTGTAGTACTAAGGTGAGCTATCTAATGTGATTTGGACAATGGTCATCTGAATGACAAAAAAACACATGTTCTGTATTGTAACTTGCTCACTTATTTTAATAGATTTCATTTGTTTGGACCTCGTGTTTGTAGCAACACCAACAGCGGTAAGAGATCACAAACTATCATAAACATTCAAAGATAATTATCATATAACGCTTGCAAGAGACGCTATAAAATCCTTACATCATCAGCGGATTTTCACGTAAGATGTAGCAGCTGTCAAGCAGAATGATATCTTGAACTCCGACTTCTACTTTACGTCCATCGCATGGTTGCCGTCAAACTTCAGAACAAAGGAACTGCAGGGGTAGAATTTCGCAAAATTTTGCGAGAATCCAACTAGTTTGCGAGAATCCAAAGAATCCAAATTTGCGGAACCAAGCATTTCGTGACCAGTTGCCATTTTCACTAGTGCTAGTTAATGCACAACTAGATGTAAACTTCTCAATGGGAAAAATTGAAATCGCCTCATTTATTCTGAGGAGGGTGGTTAGCACACCTATAATAGCACAAATTAGTTCAGGCGAGTGATTATCTCCATTGATGAGCAGTATTCAACCTAAACATGTTTGGTAAGTAGTAAGTATATACTCTTAATTTTATTTCATTTGTATCTTTGTATTGCATATGAAACAAATATTGGAATTGTCTGCATTGCAAAAAAAAATAATAATCATAAAAAAAATAAATAAATAAAAATCTGGCCACCTGCTGCATTCCCTGACAAGCAGTAAATCAACAATTGTTATTAATGAACCTTTATATAAAGGCTAGGCTATGGATTTATATGAGATACGCAAAAACATTAAAAAAATAAGAAAATTCAAGATATTTTTGTACCACATTTTCTCATTTTATACCATGATGGTTTTTACAGTGAAAGATAAAAATTACCAACAAAAATTCAAGACTCACGGACATAAACAAGAAATGCAATGCCGTTAAAGTTAAAATCTAGACCTCAAATAAACCGACTTCTGAAGAAATGCATGTTCTCAACGTAAAGTGCTAGACCGCGTTGTTGTTGTTGTTCATGACGGGTATCATACACGCAATGTCTCGGCCGTAGCAACGATCCATTTTTATTTTCATAAATTTCCTACCGCTTGATTCTACTTTGCCCGATGTTCTGTCTTAGGGAAAATTGTTTGTCATTCTAATTATGAACGAATCCGAATCAAATTCATCTGCTAAATGATATCCAAAATGTCCCAGGTTTCGTTTTCACCCTCGTGTACTTTTCATCTACAGACCGCCAGCTAGCATTCAATTCCTTCATATAGACTGTTTTCGTCTGTTGGGTTTAACGTAGGTAGCTGTGCTCCAGCAGCCGAGCGAAGGAGAATACACTCATACCTTCGGCGCCAGTCGGGAACCATTACAGAGAGCATTCGAGGCTCCCAAAAAATAATCGAGCAAAGGTCTCCGAGATTTAGTTAGCGCATTACGTCAGCAAAATCTGAATCCGTTTGTGTACGTTTCGCAGAACTCGCAAATTGTCGAAGGATCGGCGATGGTTTTCACATCACTGAAATAATTTGCACCATTTCGAGTATTGAGTTTTCGTCAAAAACATTGAGTATTTCTTGTCCAAAACGTACACTTTTGAGTTTTTTGCTGTCTATATTCAGTTTTTGACATTTTTTTTCTACCGTTTAACGGTAGTAAAAATGGACGTCTATGAATCCCTGCATCTACCTCTCGGTACATGGCGTCAGTTTGAGCTGGCGAACCCCATTCAAGCATAACAAGGGAGATAATTTTGTCTGCAGGTGGCGCTAGTATAGTCGGACTTCTGTTTTTGCTTCAGTTGTGGCGCGAAGTTCATCGTGAGTGCGTTACCAGAAGGTTTCATCAGAGGAAATTGTAAGCATTAATCGATTTTCACGTAAATAAAACGAAGTTTGATTGAATGAAAAGCCTTGCTAGTAGTAGTGTTCAAACACGGCCTTCAAGTTATCACGAACCTACCCACATTCACAACCCGTCCATCAAAATGCCTTCTAAAATTTACTCATCCAGATCTGCTCCCAAATCGGAACTGCCCGTCCACATTGACAAGATGGGTGGATGGGTCTCTGGCTAAGGCCTTGGCTATGAGGCATATTTGTATCTCTGTATAAAGACAAATTCAAGAGGTTGTGTAAAATTGTCTGCAGGAGGGTTCTGTATCCTTAAAAGACCATACAGAAGAGGACAGAGCTGTAATTATTGATGCATAGTGGCAAGTCTTCTAACTATTCAGTCACTCCATTAAAATTCAACATGTCCAATGAGCCCCCAATTTTGTGGATAAAATTCAATCAGTTCCAACAAATTTGATCAAAAAGGCATCTGAAATTGTATCCCGTATCTGGTAAAAATTTTACCTTGTCTGATTTAAAGTGCTTTCCCTGCCTGTGTTAAAGCCTTCTGTCTGATCAAATTAAAAAAAAATGGCTGATTATTTTGAGACTCTGAAATCTTGATTATCGCCAAGAATGATAGGACAGGAGGACTTCTCATGTAAATTTCTGTGTTGAACGAGAGTTGATATTTGCTCTGCTAAAATGAGTCTATTTGGGGCAACATGTGCACAAACATGATAAAAGTGTATTTACGGAAATAAAAAAAAAACCTTCTGATCTTACAGGTATTTGACACACATTTCACCGACACACTGAATCTGACCTTTCTCTGGTGTGTGTCTTGTCTGGGAGAATGCGAAGAAAATGTGTACTGTCTGTCTGCTATCCGGCGGTACCTCCATCTAAGGCTACGCTCACATACATGTGCATGTGACTCGGGACGTTTTCTGGACCCTGGGATGTTCCGATGCTAGTTGTGTGATATATCGTTGTGGTTGATCAGATAATGGGATAATAAAATTTGATGGAATCTGTCCTATAAAACAATACATTTTGTTCAGTGGAGCCAGTAGAAAAGGTCATTGTAAGAGAATTTTTTGGATTTGAACTGCCAGGAGTAAGATGCAATACATGTACTGCAGGTTGAACGCTTTAAAGGTTGGTCAATGATCCGTCAGTACATTGTACTACGTTGGAGTGCCCAATCAAACCAAAACCAAACATTAGGTTAGGCCATTCTTGGAGAATTTTATTTGTTGGGTTTCAGCCCTGTCAATTCAACAAGGCAATCAGTAATTGCCGAGGTGATTACTGTCCATAAAAGTGGTTCACCTAAGCAAATTTTAACGTGGTGTTAAATGTAAATTGCAATAAACTTTTGCTGTGGTGGATTTTCTGAATCGACAGGGCTGGGGTTTAACCTAGATGAGGAAACCACTGCACCAGTGTTTTTATTATGGGTCTTGTTTTTATTATGGGTCTACATGTATGGGTCTTTATTATGGTTCAACAGCGGTTCTTTAGTTCGAATGATGATCATGCACAACAAAGTGGGGCTGCCTACAGCAATAAAACTTCGGTGAGACAAACATTATTTGTACCTCAATTTGGTTGTTGTCACTGGTTCTTTCTTTCAAGTTCTCTTCACAGCACAGAAACATCATGACCTAATCCCAGTACCTGTGATGTTAACATCATTTTTATATGCTCGTCGAAGACAGGGTCGTATTTATGCAATGGTGAGTTCTGTCCGTCTATCCTTCCATAAATATTGTGCCTGCGATATCTCCAGTTCCAAGGCAGGGATTGTTACCAAACCTGACTCACGGGACAAAGAGGAACCCTATTCATTTTGAGATCAATAGGTCAACGGTCAAGGTCAAATTACCCCAATACTTAATCCAGTTTAGCTGACTTTATTGTTAAGTTGTCTCCCCTGCATATATATGGCATTTGTCCTGTGGAGTTGTCTTCCCTGTTTGATACATGTATGAAAAGGTAAACTGCTGTGGAATAAAACCATGCATTTACTAATTTAACTGGTAGAGGGGTGCTTTAGGAACTTAATAGTTCTTTATTAACTCAATAACAAACATTTTCTCACCTGAAAGGAATCCATTTAGGGGAAAATTAAGTTGTCTGTGTTTGACTTTGTCTTTAAATTACCCATATTGAAGGACCACCTCATGAGAGACACTGGTTGTTTGTTTTTTTGGTTCCCCTATGGTGGTCTCTTAAGACTGGTTCAACTGTACCTTAGAAGTTATACTGCCTAGCTTGTGACATTCCCCTCCCAGATTTGTACACAGATAAACTAATCTATGTAAAATATTGAATTTCATGGGCTAAGTGAGTTCAAGAGCACCAGATGCTGCATTTGTCAATAAAAACCTTCCAACAGTTAAGTTACCCCATGTCATTGAATCTCTTTGAAATGACCTTTGTATTCTATTTCATCCTTGTTAAATTGGATACACCTTTTGAATGAGGATTGGAGGGGAGCAGTTTGATTTAGGTTGTAATTGATGGGAATGGGGGTTGTTTAGAGGGCAACTATTATAGTCACTAAATTTATATGGAGACAAATTTCACCAACAGAATGTCCCTTGTCTCACATGGATTTCACAGTACACATGTACTAGAGCATAAAATTTGTGCCTTGCTTTTGAAAATACATATAAGGTTGTAAATATCATGATGATTTAAACAAAGAGTGTTTTGTTCAGATTCAAGCTCAGGAAAACTACATAACATTACTCATTCTCTCTTTTCTTGAATACAAAGGATCAGCTTGCGTTTTTACCCTTGACCATCGGACATATATAGAAGTCAGATCAGCCATGCAAGTTCCTGCCCTCTTGACCAATGAAAAAAAGAAGTAGAGACTCAAATGGGCTAGGATAGGAAACCTCACTGTTTCGATTTTGTGACTTTTTTTAATGTCTCAAAAATTGGAAAGAGCAAGAGTTTGATATGAAACCTCACTGTTTGAACTTTTTCTTGGAGTCAAATGTGTGAGAACTGGAATGGCTGCATTCAGTTTACGTAGACATCAATTGCCATATCTAAAAACATCAGAAACGACAGCGAATAACAGAAACATGCACTAGTAAGATCTGCTCCTTGTTCTGTTGAATTTCAAAACTCATCTTTTCGATATTGCGAAGTCTGTAGGTGTTCAGATGAAACTTAATATGTACATGCCGTCCTCATTAAATATCCCCATTGCCAGCCTCGGGATATCAAGCAGGGCGAGACAGACATCATTCATGAAATTTCATTCAATTCTTTTTTTTTTACAGATTTGGCAAGAAATGGCCTAGAGTGTTGTATCCGCTGATGAATGTATTAGTACTAGAGGAATGTTAGTCTGGGTATAATGATGAGGTGGTACATATACACTCTACATATAGGTCAGACATTCAACTGTAGTATACATATATAGGCCATTCCAAATGTCACTCATGTTCTTTCCAATTGATGATTCTCAAATCAGTCACTCACCCAAACAAAAATTGAAGTTAATCTTTTGGCAATTGATCTGCCCTAATATCCATGGCAGGTGCACTGGCGTGTCTCCCATTGGTCCGTTCTCCTGGTCTCTTTTCTATCTCTTCAGCATGGCCTTTTTCTTTTTTTTTAACGATTGATAACTGATGTAAATTAAAGTATGATGAAATTGGATCAAATTTTTCTACTTATGCCCGAGTGCGATTGCACCACTCGTTGGACAGTTTTTGTACGAGATGTTGGAAGAGCGTCGACATCTCTTATCCACCTCACCCACTGCCACACAATAACATATTATTGTTCAATATTGTTAATTCATTGACTCGTTTGTATTTCATGTGCTCATACGTGAAATAAAATATCAGTACTTAACATTTATGATAATGTTGGCAATTTTGGGAGAACAAACATTATTTGTACCTCAATTTGGTACTTGTCACTTGTGAGTAATTAAGATTTCATTACCTGCTAAATTTTCAAAATGAAGGCCTTTGTAACTGGTTGCTATGGTAACCATGTTTCTAATAATGATTGGAATTCTTCCAAAGAAAAAGTCATATACTTTGAATAATGCTATAAATAATCAATACTATAAATTTGAAAGAGATTAGACTTATAGAACTGTGAATATTCCAACTTGAATTCAGCTCATAAGTTCACTTGGTGACATCACAAAATCTCATTTGCATAATTTCCTTGAATATACAAACTCCAATATCTCAGCAACCCTTTGGAGTAATTTACATCCAGTAAACGGCATCTTACTCAGAATTGAGAGTACTTTCTTCTCCTAAATGTAGCCCTACACCATCTGGGTTCCCCTTCAGGGCCCTCGGTGGCCGAGTGGTCTAAGGCCCTTCGCTGGTGACCGCTAGCCTCACACCGCTGAACCGGCACGGGTTCGAGCCCAGCTGGTCCATGTGTGAAAGTTTGTCAGTTACTTGCCGAAGGGCGGTGGTTCTCTCCGGGCACTCCGGCTTCCTCCACCAACTAAACTGACTGTCACCATATGAGTGAAACAAACTTGAGTGTGACATTAAGCCAAATTCCCCCCCCCCCCCCCCCTCCTGGGTTCCCCTTCAAAAATGGCTGAGCTGAACTGATTTGGCTCAGCAATCACCTCGGCAATCGCTGAATTTTTTAGGGCTGTATACATGTATCTCATTAAATAAACAAACTGGGGCTCCAATGTAGGGTTTCCAGGTGTGAAAAGAAATAGAACCAAATATCATGATGTGACTGAAAATAGTGTTGAAAGTGGCGCTAAATTATATATTGTATTCACTCACTCCTCAAATAAATGGTTAAAGGCATTCAAATTGTCCAATGAGCAAAATATTTGGCAATCATCAGACCAAAACAGTAGGTTGACATCAGGTCAAACAGGGTCAAAATTGGGTCACTTTCTATGGCGTTCACTCATGAATCAATAAATTTGTTTTCCTCTTCATTTCTTTCCTTGTCCTGTGTGGGTGATGGATATTTCACTTTGGGAGTGGATTAATCTAGAGCTGGGAGACTTGTACAGCCATGCAGTAGCAAACAGGAAATTACAAGTCCATTGTGCCAGACTGGGTCAATTGGCGGGAATGCAAGATTTTGAGGTCAATATTCTCCGTTTTGTGTGTGGCCGAAGATTTAGACTGGCTTATTGATCAGACAGAGACTTGCGCACATGATACAAGCATTTTAGTGGTCGATGTTTTCTCCACGTGGCCTCTCAAGCCAGACTGGAAACCACAGGGAAAATTCTGCTGGTGAAATCTGTTTTTAGATCACGAAGAGGAAATAAAAATGGGAATATGACCATCTCAGCCTGTCTGTTCTGGATTCTTGGGTCATGAAAATTAGCAATTCAGAGAAAACATTCCTGGCTCGAGCTGTCATGAGCAAATATCAATCCTTTTTTTGGGGCAGACTTGGACAGTCGGGCAAAATTAATTTTATCTTATGTGTATGTAGGGTGGTATGGGGGGATGGGGTGCATGGAATATTCTGTATGACCAGTGTTCATCGTACTACGATGCAGTGTTCAAATCAAACCAAATTGAACCATGAACATATGTGTATGTTTAGTACAGTGTGGACATCTTTTTTTTTTCCATCAAACTAATTTTAAATTTTTCTTAACTTTTTCTTTAGGAATTATTCAAATGGCCGTTTGTACATGTACATCTATGTGAATGATTATGATTTAAATCGCAATTATTAAAAAAAAATGTCTTCATTAAACCTCAAAGTATCATGTCTTGCATTCTTATAGAAATTGTGCCAGGCTGATTTGATAGGCCTGATATTGGCTATTAAATTATTAATGGGTTGCTTTGCTCAGAACGGGGCTGATTTCAATTGAACTACATTCTTATTTTTTACCAGGCTGATCATTAGGCACTGTCTGATCAGCCGCATCAAAATGGAAGTTCTTTTAAAAGTATGAAGTGCATGGACACTTGGTGTATGTGCAGGTATGTAGCTAGATTTTTTTCTGACCCCAGGAGAAATTTTGTCAAAAAGGCCTGTGTGTGCTGAGCTTAATACTGGTTGTTCCATAGATGGTAAGTCAGGCCCTAAAATTTGGGGCGAACGATCGTTCAGTTCGCCTTGCGGTTACCCAAAACGGAAGACGCATAACCGAATATTCGTTCACCTAAATTATGGCCCAAACTCTGTGTCACGATGACATAATTTTAATAATAATTTCCTGTTCTAACCTGAAAATATTTCCGATCGAAGCAGGGGCTGTACTTACGAGTGATTCGATGTTAACTACACACACAAGAGCCCCAGTCGAGGGGAGATAATTGAACCCGAAATCCATGTGCGTTTTCACACTCTCTCTGATACTTAGATGATATACAGCCCAGGTGTATATACCGCTGTGTGGGATTATATGAACAGGGTAAAAGTTTCTCAACTTCCTCTCACCTGACTGCGCGTTGTGTCCTGGTTATGGGGCCCTAACCAAGACGCAATTCCATAAGTGTGCGGCCCGGAACATGTGTGATGCCGACAGACGAAAACGAAAGTGAATGACAGAGAAACTTTACGTTCAACTGTTTTAAGATTAAAATGTGTATATGGGAATTTAATTTGAGATAATATTTTAGAATAGAGGTCACAATTCCAATGATAGAAGTCTGGCACTCACACAAAATTGGACTCTGTACGCAACACGTGGTAATGACGAAAATTGGTCACCGGGAGCGTCCGATATTGAGAGGGGCTAGATTAGGGCCGGCTATGGGAACGAGATTATTATTACATACAAAATCAAAATGTCCGCGTAGATAGCAACAGCAATTTTCATGGAAGGAACTCCAGTCAAAAACCAATGCCTAACCGCAACAAAACTCATTGGCATAACATATCTGCTTAACCTATTTGGATAACCTATAGGTTATGCAGTTCAGAAACGAGGGAACGAACTATGGGTTACCTAGGGTCAATTTCACATAACCTATTTTCAGGTTTTAAGTAAACTTTTCAAATTTTAGGGCCTGGTAAG
Source organism: Hanleya hanleyi (assembly GCA_036873755.1). Lineage (NCBI taxonomy): Eukaryota > Metazoa > Mollusca > Polyplacophora > Lepidopleurida > Hanleyidae > Hanleya > Hanleya hanleyi. Next base: position 10,028 of record JAVTVY010010681.1, read on the forward strand.
TCCAGACCAATGCACAGGGTGAAGAAGAGCCAAGAACAATACTTGTAAATTATTTTCAGTGGATAAATCATCGAATAATGTACAGGTAATGGATAAAAAAAATAGCAAACGTATCGATGCAAGACTGCTGTCAAAATGTAAACAAATTAAAAAATCTGTCTATATTGATGATACATGTAATATTACTGCTGGCCTAAGAAAATAAATATCATCAATATTTAAGTTACTATCTGTGTTGTGAAGGGCCGGAAGCCTGCAGAAGCAAGATCATCCTCTCATATGGTACCTTCTTCTTTGCTAGCTTGTACTGTACGACATGACTGGAATAGTTCACATATCTCCTAGTTCAGTTCCCCATCATTGTATCAAGTGTTTTTTTATTGGCCTTTTACCAATACTTGGCTGATCTGCGTAATAACGCCAAGAAAATCGACGCTGGTATCTGTTGCACTATTTATTTTGAGACCCTCTGACTCCAGCCTGCCCTCTATTATTCCGGTATTTTTGGTCATTTGACATATATATCCGAGACATTTACTTCATCCGACTAGGAGCAGTATTAGTTTATATGTATTTGACGTTGATCATCAACTTTGTTACATAGAAGATGGACTTGTTTTCTGTGTTTTTGGTCAAATAGTGCATTGTACAATAACATCATGTACATGTATATCTATGTCAGCGGGTGGCAAGGGTGAGCATGGTAGAGGGTGGGGTGGGGTGAGCATGTAGGGGGGGGGGGTGAGCATGTTGGAGGGTGGAGTGGAGTGAGCACATTGGAGGGTGGGAGGCACTCTGATACGCACAGACGAAGGTGAGTGAAAAACACGCGCCTGACATAGCTCGAGGGGTGTGATTAGCACCCCCAAAATCACATAACTGAAAGATGTTCAGAAGTGTGTTTGCAAACTTTTAAAAGAAACAAGAGATAGAAATAGATCGCCTTCATGTTGACAGTCGCGCTCCTCAACTTTCCGCCGTACTCGACAGGACAGAAGTCACGTAATAACACGAACCATCCCATCATGGCTTGGTTCTGCTATGGTATAACTACTCAGTGAATTCGGTAATGAAAGAAACTATGGGATCGGGGTTGTAAAGTAACTTCCGTGTTTCTCAAGGGAGACGACTGTATGATCGCTGGGCATTACAATTTGCAAAGATTGAAAGGGGAATTCTAAGATGAGGAATACGGTTTTCATGTTATTTTTTTGCAAAAGATGAGGCGTGCGGAAAACACAAGGCTGGATTATTTTTCAGGAGTGCGATGGTGCACGCGCAATCGCGCACCTCAAATCAGAATGCATGGGGTGGGGTGCAACCACCTCGCTGGGGGTCTAATAACACCCCAGCCACCAGTCAGATTTTTGGACCGGATTCGGGGCCTTCGCGCACATCGCCGGAAGTGACATCATATATAGTAAAATAGATGTTTAATGAAAATTTTGATTACTTTTCAAGTCTGCATAATACCTCCATTGACCTAGCGTTAAAAAGAATTATCTGGAGATAATTTTCCCTGTTTATCTGGACAGAGCATATGAAAAGTAGTTCGCTCATGTGCAACACTAAAGGAGTCGTTTGGTCGGATTCAAACTGAACCGTGCGTTGGTTGGTTTCCCCTACACGTCATAGCAACGTGGTAAAGGTCAACTTCCGCTATTGGAGGCAGGGATGTTATTGGAGCCTGCGAAATGGAGCATGCGCTGTGGGGAGGTTGGGTGGGGGGGGTGAGCATGTTGGAGGGTGGGGTGAGTTGGGATGACTATCAGTACCAGGATGGAGCTCCAGCCAATCAGAAACACCTGTGGCTCCTTTGTTCAGGAGCTCAACTGTCAGAATACATGCATCCTCATTTCTGTCAGTGATGGGTGTGTGAGAAATGAACAACATGCTCAGTGAAGAGAAGAAAGATCTCATCTTTGTATTCTGTCAAAACAACGTTGGAAAAACCTTGAAAATTACAATTTAGAATTTAACGTCTGGAAAAATAGGAAATTGTGCTAAAATGTCAAGTTATACTGTCCTTTGTAATCAGATGGCAAATTAACTCCATAGAAGCGATGTATTCATCGAAACAGTCTATAAAGACAATATATGAACAAAGACAATATATGAACAATATATTTGTTGACAGGACATTCATTCTCGAGTTTAAGCCAAAAATAATCACACAAAAAACCCCATCTGTATAGCTCCAATAACACTGGAACTATCACCTTGGAAAGACCTTGAAAATTGAAAATTGAAATCATCAAAATCCAGATGTAAGAGAACCCCAGAATCAGGTGGGTGCCACCCACTGTACTCTTATACTGGGGCAAACAGACCTGGCAAATTCTCGTTGAGGTTTGATTTGACTGGGTTCGCACAGATGTGTTCCACACTGTATGTGTACCAGGCATTGCAGTCTATTCCCATCTCATGTTCCCATCATTGGCAGACAATGTTAGAGCCATGCTTGCAGTCACCTTTTGTTTGCACCAGAGTTTACCTGTGATTGTTTTTGTTTTGGTAATGTTTCACCCAGGCCAGCTTAATGTTTGCTTTCTGAATTAACGCTGTTCAGTTATAAACAAAGAAGGTATAGAGCAGTTCTATATTTGGGTGGAAAGAGTTACTGAAGATCAATGACCTTCTTGGGACGGCATGGATTTTTCACATTACAGTGGAAGATCTAATGTGAGAACTTTCCCAAGCTTGTGCTTTGTTTCCACGATTTTGTCACAACTGGCATTCCTGCTAGCACAGGTGTTGCCAGAGTTATGTCCCCATGAAGGTGTTAATTGGTTGACTGGGTGCAGCTGACCCAGCCGGTTTGTCTGTTTTGACACGAGTTACGGAAACATGTCGAAGTGTTTGACCTTTCTGGTACCATCACGTACATGTAACAAGTTTGTACACAGACTTCACATGGAACAGTTCATGTTCAAAATGCAAATTAAAATTCATCTTCTGCTTAACAGAGGATATTTGCTCATAAAGACACAACATTCTTCGTTTGTCCTTTCCTGCATTGTCTAGAACATGATTTCGTATCAATTGTCACTTATGACATGAAGACAATAGTAACTGAAAATTTGTAAAATATGCATTCTGTTTTATAACAGGGGGTTCAAATCATTTCAAGTTGCTGTTCACTCATCCCACATTTATTATCGCAAAGTCAAATGTCTTTCATTCTTGCCTTTTCTAGAAGTCTGACGTATTTGTGGTGATACCCCTGATATTTGCCTAATTGGCGCTCTGCCAATCATCTGTATTCAGGTAAACGTTAGTGGTTAACCGACAACATTCCCGACACATGACCACATGTTGTTAATACACATGTAGATCTATCTGGTTCTGAAAACAACAATCACAATATATAATATGTTGAACTTTGAAGGCAGGGGATGAAGACCTGTTTTGTTTTTATCCTAAACTTCATAATAAATATTATGCAGATGAATTATTAGGTTTACATTACATTAATACATTAGTACTTTATCATCCATGGATGTAAATGTACATGAAGTATAAATTTAACTGTTCGACTAATTCTTTTTCACTACAGCCTGTCAGAGGAGATACTAGATGGGGATGGGGGAGCGAGGGCTGTACAGCTTAATGACTTTCCCCTATGCATTTTTACAACTCCACCATGATGATGCAATAAATAGGTACATATGTTTGTGGTTAAGTGCTGAATTGAGATGGGGTAATTCCCCTAATGAATCGATCACCAGAGTGATATTTGAGGTGGTAAAACAGAGTGTTGATCGATTTATTGCAATGATTGAAAAGTGGGTATTCAGCGAACGAATCAGCAAGAGTCCAATTTCCAACACTGGCAGTTTTGAAAACTGTGTCAGCGTTCCGTAGAATTGAATTGTCTGAAATTCTACTGAAGTCGCCAGGGGTTTTGATTAAATATAATTTAGCTAATTGGAGTTTGTGATTACTCCAGCATACTGAGCTGAATTACCCTGTTGTCTCTCAGACAACTCGAGCTAAACCTTTGAAGGCAACAAAGACAACACAGTAGTTTCCCTTATCCTTATAAACCATGGAATAATGGCAGCCACATGCGACAGTCTTGGAAATACTTCCCTAGATTAGAAGTTCCAGAATTCAATTAAACAGTGGCAAGTTCATATGATTAGTCTTTGATAGGTCTAGACATGCTACATATGGTCGTGCTATGTCCATCACTTTTTTTAAGAAACGGGATCTACTGAAAATTGTGGGCGATTGAATTATTACAACTTCCGATCATATTTTCTCCAAAAATCGTGGGTGATCGATTTCCGATAGGGTAATCGATTTATGAGAGGAATCACCATATTCCCTGACATTTGCAATACTGATTATAGGGTCTGAAATAGCAGTCGGGAATTGGAGAGTCACAGGCCTTGAATTTGGGAAATTTGAGGGCAAGGCCAATTTGGTGGAATTAAGTGCACTAAGGCCTGGCTGGCATAAAATTCCCTGGTCTTAAAAATAATACAAATATGAAGGACTTTAGTAACATTTAAGAAGTGTTTTGGAACGGAAATTTCGAAAACTGCGACTAGACAACGAATGATTAGCTGAACCAGTCCACTATAAGTATTTATTCACCGAGTCGGATTCAGATAGGGATTTCTGAAATATATGTGAAATGTTTTAATACTGAAAGTAGTTTAAAATGGACATAAAACTGTTTCATGCTTGTGGATTATCTTGTGTATAACCAAATATTTCCTTTAGTGGTACTCTAGAACTACAATATAATATATGTAACAGTATTTAGGGGTTCATGCTCATGAAGATTGGCCATGACGTACAATAAAAACAGTTATACTCCACCCTCCTTTGTCTGGATAAATGCAGAAGTCTGTTGAAAATGTGTTTGACAGAAATTTGAACCAAGAATCCCCAACTGCTGTCAAAGGACTGAACAGCACAGCACCACATGGATTACAATTATTGTGGACATTTCCATCACTTGTGGAGTACCAGATGTGAAGAAAAAAACTCAGTACTTATGTTATGGCCTTATTGGACCCTATTTGTAATCGGGACTTCCTGATATCTGTCTCACATGGTGTGCGCAGTGAGGCTTGATCTAAGTTTGAGTCTCGCCTGCTTATCTCTGGGCAGTTGATTAAAAAGAATAGGACCCTACCCGGGTGTGGAAAAGAATAGGAACCAAACGTCCTGATATGACTGAAATAGTGTTGAAAGCGACATTAAATCATATTCACTCACTCGCTCATAGTTGATTTTCTTTCTTATATGCCCGCCAAAATATCTGAGACAGGTTAATAACTATAATCCAAATTTTTTGTGACTGGATAGCCTACGGGGAGATGATGTACCACATACCAAATTTGAGGTTGAGGTCAGAGGTCAAAGGTCACTGGCCTGAAAATCTGGAAATCATTGAATCTGGCATATGTCTGGTCTATATTGAATCCCTCTGATAATTCACTTCCCTTATCAATATTCAATCACACCCAGTTTTGGAAACAAAATTCAATCGGTGGTTCTAATCAGGCTTTTAGCTAGAATTTTGACGCAGGAAGTCTCAATTCCTTATTTTTCATGGTTTTGCTGAAAACAGGGAGTCTCATCCCAAATTCTCCACCATTTTAAGTTCCAGGATTTCATGGAAACTCATTTTAAAATAGGGAGTCCCAAAGACCCCAGGACTCGTTGCTAGCTAAAATCCTGGTTCTAACAAACTTGGTTAATTAATATTCTATCAATGCTCCCCAATCGTATATGTCGCAGCTCCTCCAGCCTGGCGTCTGATTCAGCTGAGCCAACGAAAAAGCCCCTACCATTATGTTTCCTTCGAAGCACTATGAAGAGTTCACGGGATTGGTTAACACTCGCATTACTGCACGCCGGTTAGATCCTACAAGTGAATGAGGGAGCAGATAGGATTTAATTTCAATTAGATTGTACATGTAGTTCTAATAAATTTGATCACCCTTCAAAATCATTGAAATAACGAAGAAATAATGTAGTATTGGCATGATTTTGAACCATTTTTCAACTTCGATCATCCCAGATTTTATGGCTAGAAAATTTCGCTCTTGTGATAGAATTATTAGAGGGATTACTTTAATGAATATTTTAGCAACTTGAACTTGAGTAGAAAATAGGCCATTCTAGGCTTTTTTGTGTGAAATCCTTTAAATTCTCTGGAGCAAATTCAACAATTTTCAATTGTTTTACATGTAAGATAATTTTGCATCCACATGTGTTTTGATCGCCCAGTGCCATTTCCCCACTCTTTTCATCCACCACCCCACCTCATGTCACCACCCTACCTCTACATTGTCCCCCCACTCCACATCTAACCTGTCCCCCACCTCGCCTCGCCTCTATCATCTCCCACCCCACCTCTATCCCCACCCCACCTCACCTCATCTCATCTTTTCATCCTACCTCTAACCCTGGGCACTCCAGCTCATCTCCCCATTCCACTCTACCATCCACCACCCCACCTCATATCACCACCCAACCTCGACCCCGTCCCCCCACTCCACCTCTACCTCATCCCCCACCCCACCTCGCCTCTACTATCTTCCACCCCACCTCTATCCCCACCCACCTCATCTTCCCATCCTACCTCTAACCCCACCCCACCTCATCTCCCCGTCCCATCTCTACCATCCATCACCCCACCTCACCTCATCTCATTAACCCCGCCACTACTATCCCCTATCCCACCTCATCTCTCCACTCACCTTGACCCTCACCCCACCTCTTCTCCCCACCCCACCTCTACCCCCACCCAACCTCCTCTCCCCATTCCACCTCTAGGCTACCATCCCCCACCTCACCTCATCTCGCTAACCCCGCCTCTACCATCCCCACCTCACCTACCTCCCCCCACCCCCTCCCCTCGCAGCACAATCAAATAATGTCAATTACAGAAGGGATTAAAAGAAGATTAGGGATTACAATATTGTTGTTTAGCAGAGAAGTACCGTACATAAAGAGCAGACAGTAGACAATAGCTGTGTGATGATGTCTCTGTCTCAGTATGGTTTTCACTGGCCAGTTTACTTGTTCTGTAGTTGCTAACATGTATAGTACAGAAGCACTCAGAATACATGCAAGTCCCCGGATATTGCCACTTGTTTGGTACCAGTAGAGATGTATTAAGCACTTGACACAGGAAGAATAATGCCTGTTGTTAAAGACTTTAATACATGGACTATTGCACTGATTATCTTAACTTGGAGTGTTTATTCTCCAAGAGATTTCCTCTTTGACACTAAATCTATGATTTCATGAAATAAAGCATGGCGGCCAAATATCTTTTTGTTTCTTCATCTTTTGACAAGCTGTTGATTTAATTTTAACCCATATAACCTTCTGTGCAGAGATCGTACGGGTCCTGGATTTCCTTGAATTCTGGGAAAATAAATTCCAGGACCTGGGAATCCTTCAATTCTGACAATATTTGTAAAGAGTCCTGGAAAAGTCCTTGAATTTTATTGTCCTCTCTCCCCCTGAAATATCTACCACAATTAATTACTTGCCTTATCAAGCTCACGATCGTAGCTTCTGAAATTTAGGAATTGATAAAAATGATTTCCTCCTTGAAACGTGCCAAACATCTTTATATGCGAGACACATGATGAGAATGAGATGCACAAAGAAAACAAGTCTTTTCTACAATTCATTTACATGTAATTGACGAATGGATATTTCAAATATTTATTGAGGTATATTTCCATGATGTCCTTTCTTTGAAGAGTAGGATAACTAATATCAATTTCTTTGACAGGCATTTAGAAGTCGGCATATATAACACAAGTCTATTCTATGGATAACAACTTCTTTATTGCTCTGGAGCTGACGTTTCGTTTCGTTGGAGATCCTTCCAACTTTTATTAGCTTTGAAAAAGTTGAAAATATCTCCCAACGAAACGTCCGCTCCACAGCAATAAAGAATTTATCCATAGAATAGCTTGTGTTAACTAATATCAAGCATACATGTACATATATTCTCCACATTTATACAACTTTATCACCTGTCAATTGTATATACCCAGATTAAAGCATAGGGTGAGATTGTGGTCCAAAGCAAGCTAAACTGCTGCTCAAGTGATCAATTTAGTGTGGGAAAAGTAGATTGTGCCTGGACATACAGGAGACAGTCATCTCTGCAAATGGACAAATCGGTTCACTTCCCCTCCATCATTGGCTGCCATTGCTAATAAAAATTGCTTTATTTGCGTAAGCTGTCCTCAGTGTTTTATAGGGTGGATGGAGGGTGTTTGGTTCCATGCTGCTTCAAAGATTTCTTCTTTGAAGTAGCAGGAACACAACTGGGCTGGGTGGTGCTTAGTTGGTTCGTCGTGATATAGCTGAAATATTGTTGAAAGCGACGTTAAATTCTATTCACTCACTCACTTTATTTGCGTAATTATTATAAAAAGTTTAGGTGAGGCTCCAAAGCCATCAACATTGATGCGCTACCTACAGGTAACATGCAATGAACTCCCAGTTCAAGTGGAGAACTACATGTAAACACCTCAAAAGTTTGCCATTCGTTGAGTTAGGCCCAACGCACACAGCGAACATTTTGTTGTATTAGAACAAAACATTGTCCCGTGTTTTGCCTGTTTTTGTTCCTGTTCCCTGCACACAGCGAACATTTCATCTCGAAACAAACTGCCGGTGCCACAAGTAGAAGTAGCCTCGAGGATCAATCCTTTGTCACATGGGCGTGGCTCGCCAGTTAGTTCGTTAATAGTCAGAAAATGTTCCGAGAAATGTTCGCAGTCACCGCACACAGACGACAAAAACTTGTTTCGGGGCAAAACATGTTTGCAATATCAAACAATTTTGATCTCATGAACGTTTGTTCCGAACAGATGTTTTCAGTTTTTGTTCCTTCGAATGTCTTGTCCCAATAGCTTCAATATATTGCGTAGTTAGCGGAAACTGCAGACTGCTGCGAAAACCTTTCAAGAAAAGTATCGTGTGTCTGTCTACATATAATACCGGTATACATGTATATTCACTTTTTTGCAGGGCTTGCTTTTCGCAGAAATCTGTGAATCCAATTTCCGTCAGCACTCCTGCAAAATAACTGACAGGAATCCAACATTTCCCATAATTTTTAGCAATCTATATATAATCCCCTGGATTCCCGTTTAGTTGGGCATTGTGAGAATCTTCAGGGATTCCCGTGACTTGTGAGGTCAGGCCGTCTGGTATGTCTACATCATGATCATCCTACTGACCCAGCACTGCAGCATCTCAGCACTTGGCTTAGTTCACGTGTCTATCTTTCACTCCGTTGCTGCTAAAATCGTTGCATAATGTGTGTCAGCTGTTGATTAATTGTTGTTTTATTTTGAAATTTTGCCTGGAGCTGTTTTGAGAGTAAGTCAGTCTGAAAGGCAAGGTGGAAAAAAAAAAAAAATACACAACCATGAGAACATTAGGAAGACTTGGGAGATGATAGATGTTAATACTTTAGTTTCTTGGTGTCTCTCCTACATTATCTGCATCCAGACTGCAATGCGGCTGAGAAGTTGATTGCCATTTTTGTACCGAAGTTACGTATAGTGGTTATAATGGATTAGTAGGCCGTGTAGAACAGTGTCCCGGGGCATTGCCAGCCTTGCCGATTAGTATAATTAGAAGGGGAAGCAGATAGTGAACATTCTCTCATAAAGTCACATTCCTTACCTGTCCTCGGTTAAAACATGAAGATAAAGTGATGTCATCAATGTCTAAGACACTGAATTTTGCCATTGTACATATGTACTGGAATTTTTTCTTTACTGACATGTACATTGTTGCAAAGCATATATTCATCATGCTAGTTCTGCTTTTGTTTAAGGCGCAAATGTGTATGTATATTGAGAAGCTACTGGTCTGTGACTGGGGCCATGCCAACCTGGGCTTCCAAACTCAGACTGATTTTCACCTATTCTTCTTACAAGCTATTCCACACCTTTGCACGATCCACTGCTATTTCCTCTGTAGGTATGCGTTATGGCTTTGGTAAGTGAGAATGCTATCCCTGGACAAATTTATGTATATTATCTGATTTATGTACATTATACCAAAAAGTATTAAGCATTTGAATCTTAAAGCCTTTTCTGAGTCCAGGAACCATATTGTAGAATTAATATTAATGGCATTGGCATTGCCCATCAGGGCCTGATCTAGACTTTTAGTTTGGGCACCCTTACCTGGCGCAGAGTGTGATAAGTTATAGTGAAATAGGCCGCGATGTGGGACTGTCGAAGCCCATGGAAGCTGTGGGAGTATTGAATGGTCTAAATACAGCCTGATAACTTAATATTTGGCAATAGTAATTGCATTAATATAGGTTTCAGCCTGTTCAGAGGGAATTTGCTAACAATTTTTTTTTTTTTCTCATTTGGGCGCCCAAATTCATGGTGCCCAAACCCGTTATAACGGGTTCAAAAACGGCCTGGATCAGGCCCTGCCCATGCCCTGGAACTTGTCACATCTGTTAGGTTGATGCTTAGGGAATCAATGACATTATAAAGGAGAGACAACTCTTCAAGAACAGATGTTTCACACATTCTGTCTGAACGTAACCTTCATGTACTATAGTATTAGAGTATTGAGGGCCAATTACTGGCTGATACAGCAACAACAACATTTTCCCAGTTAGATGGCATATTTTGAGATCGAAAACGAGGGCGGACTACACCATGGGTCAGTTTGAATATTGAACATGAATGTGGCCTCTCAGTTTTCTGACACTTGTAAGGCCCAATATTTCCTCTGCCCCGAAGATTTGTTTTATTTATTATTTTCGTTGTGTTTCAACTTTCAAGACACCGTTTGTTTTAGCAACATTTGCCAACAAGCATGGGAAGTCCCATTTTACATGCTTCACCAGAGATTAAAAGAGCTATTTCATCCTGCTAAGGTTGTTCAAGCTTGAAAAACTAATAAGAAAACAATCATGTATTTATTTATTTTGGCAAACAGTGACAGTGTGCTCATCTGAAAATAGAAATAAAATATAAATTCTGACTGCCCGTTCCTCTTTCCTGGTAAGTATGTGATGATAAACGAATCATTAAGTTTAATGAGACTAACAGTACCAAGTTCACCAGCTTAGAGAGAACTACCTCTCTAAAATGGAGGTAAAAAAGGCTGTTTTTGCTAAACTTTTGACCTATCATAACACTCAAAAATCTTCAGGTGACCCACCTTATCAGGGTTCGAATTTAAGAAAAATTTGAACCAGTCCACCGGACTGGTGAGCCAAAAATGTAACCAGTCCGTAAATATTTTTACTAGTCCGTTAATATTAAATAAAAGATGATGTGGGAACATTTGTCATCATGAACATTTTGTGCTCTGTGATGGTTGCTACTAAATAAGAAATTAATAATTGTGCATTTCTTGAGCGCGTGTGAAAATAATCAGACGACAAACCCCGTCGGCTAGACTTCGACAGCGACTTTGACTGCACGTGTCGTCGCGAAAAACACTGCTTCAACAAACGCCATTTCAAGCCAAAAAAATCAGTAGATTTCTTTCGAAGTTGATGGAGAATATATGTTTAAAATTGTCCTGGTAAACATGATCAGGTCGACTGAAGCGTAATCATGTTGCTGATTTCTCGATTCCCGACCTGGAATTGGGAGCTTTATTTTCTGAAAAGATCGCCAGCCTGCATTGCCATGCTGCATTACAGTCACACTTTATGGTAATTGCTGACAATGTTCGCACCACTTTACGGCTGTTGTTGTTGTTGTAAAATGCGGCCGTGGTCGTGATTTCGTTGGAATTTGCTGGAAATTGTTTTAGACTCACACGATCTATTTAGACTCGGTCGGGTAACCGAAAACAGACATTTCGTTTTTCATTCTTTACAAATTGTGCGGAGATATCCAGAGAAATAGTTTACACAATGAACGGAGAGCTTTTTTGTTACCAGTCCGACGGACTTGTTGTTCAGTCACTCACACCAGTCCGTTTGATTTTTTACCAGTCTCGGACTGACGGACAGGTGCCAAATTCGAACTCTGCTTATATATTGTTATATGTCAGAACAGTGGTTTTCCAGTGAACGTGTGCATTATAGTCTAATTGTTAATCTATAGAGAACAACACATGTTGTCTATTCTTACGCAAATTACATAGACAACAATTTGTTGTTTCAATATCATCCGACGCAGATTTATATGTCCATGGTCGCCTATGACAGATGTCTCTTCGTTCGATATATTCTTGAATTTATTGTACAAAAACTTTTTTACCTCCATTTTAGAGAGGTGGTTCTCTCTAACCTGTTCATGGACAATTGTACAATTCACATGTACCATGCATGTACCTCAAAGTGGTTTGAAATCTGATACCAAGTTTGTACTAGACTTGCCTGGTTCTAGAGTTGTTGGAATCCTTGCATAGACCTGTACAATATTACATTGTATTTGATTCAATAACAGAAAATATATTGGTTCAATGACCTTGACCTGGAATTCAGTTACCTGATTCCATTGTTTTTTTTTGTTTGTTAATTCTTGTACTCGGGTGGTACATACATGTACACATGTAGTAAATAACAGTTCTGAATAGATCTTGTGTTGTCCTGATTCGATGCCAAATTAAACCTCTGCTGACGTCAAATGGAACAAATTATTAAATAATGTATATAGGTGGTGATTTTGGTAGATTCGTTTACTTGTGTACATCACAAACCCAGTAAAGAATTTCAGAAACTCAACATGGGTGATGGGCGAATTTGGAAAGCTGCAAAAGCTACTGGTGATGGGGTAATGTACATTTATTTACCACTTAATGGGGGAATTTTATGAAGTTGATTATATCATAATCCGAGAACATATTTGTTCACGATCAAAGTACATGTAATTTTTTTTTGTGTGAGAATACACAAAACTTCTTATCATTGGAGTTCACCCAAGGGCGACAACTCTTGAAATATTTCTGCACCACTGAGACTAGAATGTCCGTTTGGTGATGGCAAAAAATTAAGATCATTATCAAGGAATGAGGATTCTGAAATCTATGTACATATTGATTTATATTTAGAATCGTTAGACTTGAATGATTCTATTAATGGACCAGAATTAAACGGTACAGGGTATGAAATAGGAAAACGATTTCTAGTTGCTCATGAGCAAGCACAGGCAACCACCACATCCAAATGTATGGCTATTTGAGCAGAATATGGTGGTCCAAAAGAATTTGGTTTCCCCGGGCAACTGGGCAAAGGGCTATTTCGCACCCTGATGTAGCTTTAGTAGTAACACTTTGATTAGTGGTGAATGTTTTCAGAATGAACTTCATTTTCCAGGCTAGCTCTAACAGTTCCTATGTGTTCATGCAACAAGTGAGGTTCGGAACTAACCCTGCTAATCCAGGTTATATGATAATTGGAGACAGATGTTTGTAGGACTCGGAGAGTTCTGATATCTCCACCCATCTTGTCCGTATGTTTGCCGCTGTTGTTCATGGTGTATTCAAGTTCATGTAGGTGTAACAACATTGGGAGCATATGCCAAGTCTCTTCCCACTACGAGTCTTCACTTGGTTGTCGACCATTCCTATTTTGAACATGTGAAGACTATAAATGTATGATTTAGATTCTCTTCACTACCTGTCCATGCACATAGACAGTTTACGAAACAAAAAAAAAACATTTTTTTTTTTAAAAAATTTAAATAACACAATAGCAAGAGCAGAAGAGTGACATGTTTACAAAGAATTCTCTCAGTAATTTGCAAATTATAGTTTGCATAACATTTGCCAGACCCAAAAGTTACACAACTTGTTCAAGCCAATTGGTCCAGTCAAAGTTTGTCAGTTACTTGCCGAAGGGCGGTGGTTCTCTCCGGGTACTCCGGCTTCCTCCACCAACCAAACTGACTGTCACCATATGAGTGAAACAAACTTGAGTGTGAAATTAAGCCAAATTCCCTCCCTCCCTCCCAAGTGCAGTCTGACCAAACATGGGATAGATGACATGGGGGCTCCAATAGTTTCCCTGCATCTGTTGCTGTCCACCCACACAAGTTTTACAGATCTGTGACACTGATACTTTTGATCTTCTCACTCAGCCCTGACTTAACATACCAGACACAAATGTACACAAATGTACACATATTACTTTATTCAAAACAACTATACATAATATGGATATATTGATCATAATCAGACAGTCTGTGTTTTACACGGTTACTTTTGGATTCATAGTGTGTAAAACTCATTTCATGTTTTTTCTTCTGACTTTTCATATTTTTAGCGGGGGGGGGAGTTGAGAAGCCGGAGTCTAATAAAATCAAAAGATATTTATCTTAGGATTGCTCAGAATTAGTTTTCAGAGGTTTTCTCGCCAAGGTGCCAAAGTATCTCACAATGCACACTCGGGGGAACAACATAGACTGTTGAAATGTACAGTACCAATCCCATGACCGTGCTTGTGCTGTCGCTATGTTCAAATCTATCATTCTGATATATGAACTTCATAAGTTGACAACAGCTTTTAGCAAGGCGTCTTGTTGACAGCCCACTCATTGAGAACAACGGCTTAAACAATTGTACCGACGTATGCATAACTCATGTTATTGTCGCAGCAGCTGTTGCATCGCTGACCCGCGGTGATGTACATGTGCTCAATACAATACATCAATACAGTACATGACGTCTCCCTGTCTAACTGTATAGCCCTGACACAGCCTGACAAGGTCTGGCTCGTGATATGAGTGACATAGTTTGATGTAGACTGTTGACCCACCTTGACCCCAGGAAATCGTGGGAGGATAAATCTACATGGATAGTAGTTTCATCTGAGCTTTGATTGGATAACTCAATTACACCTCTCTTATAATTTTATATCTGTAGCAGGGACATTTCAGACCTTTATGCTTGGAAACTTAGCGTGTTAATAATAATGTTTTAGATACTGAGGAAAAACTAAAAAAACTGCCCAGAGCAGCCTAAAAAAAATGTTATTGGATGGTGATAATAAACAAATTATTTGTTTAATGAGCCTTATTTTCACTCTATGAAAACTGACATAAAGAATATAGAGTAGTATGTACTGCGCGTCACGTGAACGTCATACATTTGACATTCTGATACGCTAGCTGTGCATGCTCGGTCGCCATTTCAGTGGTTCTCAATTTTCATTGGTTGGCCTGACAGACGGACAGTGCAGGAAACTGATGGCAAGGATTGAAGGCCCTGAAGCAGTGGAGGAACGTAACTAATTCAAGGGCCTTAACTCATGAAGGTTACTCTAAGGATTGTTGAAAACTGATTTATTCTGATGACATGAATGATTTGTTATACATACATGTACATTGTACATTATGTACATGTTATTTGTCAGATGGAAGTAATTTACAAATGATTTTAACTGAAGCATTTATCAATCATTTTGAGGATATTGTTTGTAAATTAATTTCTATCTGATATATTCCAATCAGAGGGATCCTGTCTTATATATTTCAATCAGAGGGACTAATAATAAATTTATAGAACATTGCATGAATATACATGTACATCATGTAGGTGATAGAATTATTGGAACATTTACATTACATAATACGCGATAAATTCACAATAAAAAAAAAAATAAAAAAAAACAGCCCAAAAAAAAGTTGTTTTAATACATGGAATACGTCTGAATGTAGTAATTAATAAAAATAAAAAGTCTTTAATTCAGAACTCAAAATTTAATTGCTGCAAAAAATTATAAACTTTTTTTGAAGGCAATTAAATGTTCAAAATCTACTTCATAAGTAGAGAAAATGAAAAACAGATTGTATAACCTTGATCATGTGGTTTGAGATCATAAAGAGTGTTAGTTGTCGGTCAACCATGGATGGCGATACATGTACTTAAAATTTATTGCATCATCCCCTACTTGTAGATCAGGTGGTGTGACATTTAAAATCTTTAATATCACATGAGGTCCTGGCGGGGTTTATCCTTTATCTTCCTCGAGTTCATACAGACTTCCACTTCCCCTCACGTGAAAACATATTGTCCTGTAGAAACAAAACATGTTAACCGCTAAAGTCAACAAAGGTGAACTGAATGACCTAGTGTGGTCAGCATGTGACCATACAATTATCGCAATGACCAGCAAGTCATGTCTTGAAGAGGTTAAAACACCAGCTTTAACCCCAGGTATTTTCCCGCCAGACTGACCTCGTCATCTCGCCCCACGACAGTCTGTGTTTACTTGACAAAGATGAATGAAAGCACAGGGACCAATCCCTGTAATTCCTTCACTGGTTTCATTGAATGAATGGTGACCCCCTGTGTTAAGACCCATCAGTTAAGAATGGGCGCCAATTTTTGTGAAGTCATGAATGACGCTGCAATAGTGAAAGGCTCTTATGTCTGAAGCTACATTCGTACAGATCTCGCTGTCGGTCACAGCTTGTGAGCACATGGTTGGGTGATCTTGCATGTGACTATAATCTTTAAGCTACCTATTTGTACCTACATGGGGAATAATTAAATAAACTGACTGCACTTTGGTATGAAAGATTAATTTTTCTAGAACATACTTGTGGACAGTATGAGAAGGTAGACAGTTAATTGGGACATCTGCCAATTTGTGTCTAATGTAAACAACAGTGACCACAAGTATTGATCTACAGATCTTTTAGTCATCAGTAGTGAGCTTACAACTCCAGCGGTGTTATAGCAGTTGTGGTAGTATTTCCTGAGAGAAACGGAAGTAGTTATCAATTCAGGGGGAAGTCCCAGAGCAGTTAAGCAGAAAAATTGTGATTTATTGCTGTTCGAGATGTCGGATATTTCCAATCGCCCTTTCATGAATGGGGACGTAGTGGAGCACTCCAGCCCATCGTTCAATGGCTCCAAGATGCCTGTCACGTGTCTGACGTCTCCCAGCATACCGCATTATCCTGACCTGACAGCAGATCTTCAAAAGCTCAGTGAAGAGAATGAAAAAGAGGTTAGTGAATTCATATAAAATATGTTGGTAAAGTAGTCCTGTACACACATTGATGTTCAACTGTATATCTCTGTACATGTCTACATAGCATGTACATGCAGTTCGATACGATGACAACTGATATATCACATACCATTTTACTAAATTGGATTGAAATAATTTTTGATAAACTCTTGGGCTCAGTACATTTAAGTGTAAGTTTAGTAATTAATTATCGTCAATTTAATTATTTCAGATTTTAGACTTGTGGCAATTTGGATTTTAAGCTTTCGATTTGAAAGCTCAACTGTATTAGAGATTAGTTTGTAAAGAGGTTTCCAAGAGAGATGATAAAAAACTATTATCATTAAGTGCATGTAGACTGCATATAATTAATGTTAAACTACTAAATTAAGCACTCCTATTTGAGAGATCACCGATTATAAATTTAAATTTATTTAAATTTATCATACTTGTTCATCACCTGTCCTTGGTTATTAAAACAGGTACAGTTCATGTGCCGAACGTGATGTTAAACCTTTATTTTCTCTCTCTTAATTCATGTGCCATAACCAAGTTCACAAAATGGTCGACGTTCACAGCAGAGCATCTTGTCATGCAAAGTTGCAGTCTGTTTCAGGTTGAATCATTGAAACAAAGTTCTCCAAAATCATGGGATGTGATTTTATGCCATATTGACTCTCAAGTAATGTATCAATGGGGAAGGAAAATTATTTATAAAAACTGTAATCACTTCTGAATGATAAGGGGTCTACATTTCAAAGCAACTTGGAAAGTTTAACCTCAACAAAATGTCTGAGTAAGACATGTACAAGTTTAATTTCTAGAACTTTTTTTTTACAAATTTTCTGTTATGTGGCTGTCATGGGACTGACGTGATCAAGTGATGATGATCATTCTGTTCTTGGATTTGTCAAACATGAAAAAGCTCCACGAAATTACCACAGATTTGCCTCGGAGAGGTTTATAACACAAAATTTAATTTCTAATGGCCTGCATCTTCATTTCAATTTGAAGATAATTCTGTCGGCTTTCCAAAACTGTTAACTTTATATCAAAGTCGTTATTTTGTCTCTTTCTCTGAATTTCTGTCTAAAACTCATACGTCTGTTTCAATGGTGACTTCTCTAATGGTAATGGTGAAACTTGTTTGAAAGCAAGTTATGTAAAATACAGACTTGAAATTACATGTTTTAACCACACCAACTCTGGACCTCACTCAGTAAATTGGTTAAAATGTGATCATTTTTAGCCCCAAAGACATGTGATATTTTTCTGGCATTTTATAATGGCATGGGATGTACATCTACATACACATTGTATAAATAAATGTAAAGGTATACAAATACAACTCTAATTCATGCTGTGGCAGGGATTATTTACAATGTATGTATACACATGTGCACTTGTATTATCTCAGATACGGACATATTCCATACTGAGCTAAACAATGGTTTATCAGGGTTAATGTTGCTGGCACCTGTTGTCCTGTCCATACCATTGACAAGCTGTTGTTGACAGTAACTCCCACCTACCTGTACACCCACAACTATGCCAATATTTTTAATACCAGCACCATTAAATAGGTTTATCTGATCTCCTACAGCTAACTACAGGTGGTTAAATATCAGAACTCATAATTGTTAAAGGATACTGAGGCCTGGGGGACAAAAACGTTTTACTGATCATTCTCTCGGTAAAAAAAACAAAAATTATGAATAGTGTGACTAGAAATCTGATAAAGTTAAAAGCAGTGGTGTGAAAATTAAATTGTCAATACCTGCATTCGGTTTTGTATAGTTTTACATGATAAAAAAAATGTTTATTTCTCAAATAAGCGACATCATAATCTCGCATCCTTTTTTTCACGAGAGCCAGCAACTCTGCCATCTCGGGATGCTTAATCGCGCTAAAATGCTAAAATTATTCTAACAGCATTTATTGCACGAATTTCTTGATCTGTTGAACTGGCACTCGGACAAAATACCCTGGCTGTTGGCTTTCGTGAAAAAATGCATGTGTAATTACTTGTTTGTAGTGCTGTGGATAGACAAATGCTAATGGAAACCAATTTTTTCCAATAGTAGCATTTGTCCATCCACTGTGTGTGTGAAGGGGAAGTGGGGGGAGGACTTTATACCCGAAACTAAATAATGTCCCATCAGGTGATTTCATGTACATCATGTATATACTATTTGTATATAATCAGTTTCGATTTGTAACTTAGCATTGATACATCATATACAAATCAGGTTTAAACTGAACTTGTTTGCATGTAAAGATCAATGACCTTAGTATAGGTCTTGGTAGGAAGTGCTTCAGTAAACAACTTTACCAAGATAAAAGATTCATGTATTTTTGTCCATACAAGTACATACAGGTTTATACCTGATTGTATTTATGTATGGTAACCATGAACTAATGAACAAGCCTGACCACTTAATGTTTGTAAACAATCCCATGTGACACGTGTAAACTATTGCATCATTATTTCACTGTAAGGAACTGCATTGTCAACAAGGGAGGTAATTCAGTACATTAAAGATTATTTGGATTGCTTTCTCCTGTCGTGTCATGTTTTCATTTCCAGGTGGTTTGGCCTGTATAGATTTGCCAGTCATGGTGACAGGGTGTGTTTGTAGATTTAAATTTTAATTGAAAAATCACGATACGATTCCAAAGATAGTATCGCTGGTGAAAACTTGTTTGAACACAACTAAGTGGTCATTGGGTGCAAAAAAAAAAGAAGGAAAAAATTGAATGAAGCAATATGTTTACTCCGTTGAATGAAAGAGGCCTCATATACAGTGTTCGAATTTAAGAAAAATTTGAACCAGTCCGCCGGACTGGTGAGCCAAAAATGTAACCAGTCCGCAAATATTTTTACTAGTCCGTTAATATTAAATAAAAATAGCAGAAGTTCATAATTGTCTAGACAATTATGAACTTCTGATAAAAGGTGATCTGGGAACATTTGTCATCATGAATATTTTGTTCTCTGTGATGGTTGCTACTAAATAAGAAATTAATAATTGTGCATTTCTTGAATTTCTTGAGCGCGTGTGAAGATAATCACAGACGATAAACCCCGTCGGCTAGACTTTGACGGCGACTTTGACTGCACATGTCGTCGCGAAACACTGCTTCAACAAACACCATTTCAAGCCAAAAAATCAGTAGATTTCTTTCGAAGTTGATGGAGAATATGTTTAAAATTGTCCTGGTAAACATGATCAGGTGTGAAGCGTAATCATGTTGCCGACCTGGAAGTGGGTGCTTTATTTTCTGAAAAGATCGCCAACCTGCTTTGCCATGCTGCATTACAATCACACTTTACGGTATGCTGACTTTGCTCGCGCCGCTTTACGGTTGTTGTTGTTGTCGTAAAACACGGCCGTGGTCGTGATTTCGTTGGAATTTGCTGAAAATGTTTTTAGACTCGCACGATTTATTTAGACTCGGTCGGGTAACCGAAAACAGACATATTTCGTTTTTCATTCTTTACAAATTGTGCGGAGATATCCAGAGAAATAGTTTACACAGTGAACTGAGAGTTTTTTTGTTACCAGTCCGACGGACTTGTTGTTCAGTCACTCACACCAGTCCGTTTGATTTTTTACCAGTCTCGGACTGACGGACAGGTGCCAAATTCGAACTCTGATATATGAATACGGGAATTAATATACAGATATTTCCTCTTATAAACATTTCCTGCTGAACTTTTTATTCAGATACACTGACATAAAATGTTAGGACTGGGTTCAAAGGTGAAAATATCCAATAATTATCTGATTGTCAGGCCTGTGCTGTATTTAATATTTTCTCAGGTAACCTGTTACATTGATTAGAGTAGACAATGGGTTTACGCTATGGTAACCTGCAACCAGTGTGTCAGGGTTGAACACATGGTAACACAAGAAATTATAGTGGTCTCCTCAAAGTTGAACTGAAGTTAGGAAAGCTCCAGAAGAATTTATTAATTGTATAATCTTTACATGTAGCAGATGAATCTGGGCTTCACATTTTCACCACATGTACATGTGTATATTAATGATGTCAGTTTGTCACTTTGTCAAGTTTGCCAGAATTTGACATCTGCACAAAATCACGACAAAATTTTACATTTTGAGATTTGGTATCCCTATACGTGTAGTCTGTCTATTATGTTAGAAAACAAATGTGGAAATCTTCATTTTCAAAATAATTTGGTCTGGGAAATAAAGTTGCCAAATGTTGCATGCCGAAATGTCGTATACTTCATTCTGAAATTTTGGTCGTCAAAATATTGTGACACCAGGTCATCATAACAGCACATTATTGTGACCTTCTGTTTGTTTGAATAGTCAATTTATCAATAATCAATATTGGATTTCCTGCTCACTGTGAAAGCTAGGGAGGGGAGGCGAAGGCGGGGGGGAGGGGGGGGGGGTCGTATGGGATGGAGGTGGAGGCAATCTACATAACACATGTGAGTTACTGCAATATTAGGCTAATTAAACTT
Organism: Hanleya hanleyi; assembly: GCA_036873755.1. Taxonomy (NCBI): domain Eukaryota; kingdom Metazoa; phylum Mollusca; class Polyplacophora; order Lepidopleurida; family Hanleyidae; genus Hanleya; species Hanleya hanleyi. The sequence continues at coordinate 31,477 of JAVTVY010010681.1, forward strand.
GATGGTTCATTTATTTAATTTAATTTTTTCTAATTTTTGAGTTATCACAAGGTGTTGAACCCGAAATATGCATTGAATTAAGCTGAGAACTCAACTGTCAAATATATGAATCGATTGATCTCTAATTAATTATTTAAGCATGAATGATGTTGGCATTACATGTAGCTCTCTAGTGAGTGTGAAATGGGACTTTCCATGCTTGTCCGCAGACATTGTTAAAACTAATTGTCTTAGACACCGCAGATCAAAGATAATAAATGAAGTGAATCATGGGGGCAGCTGTAGACAAAATTAGGGATGGTCTGTGATGATAAACAAACTATTACTTCTAATGAGCCTAATATGTGAACCATGTGTGGTAGACATTTGCCAGCATGATGTAAAGTGTTGGAAGCTGGTATTTGGTGAGTCAGTAGATGTGTAAACAGTTATAAACAGCAATACTTGTTTTAGACATGTTAGAGGCTGACCATGTTCATCTCTGACTCACAAATGGTTGGTGCTTGGCAAACATGGCGGGGAATCTTCTTTTGGAACAATAAAATGATACGGGACATATGGCAGTTAATTTTTCAATTGAAACTGACATACTTTAGTTTGTACATGTAAGCCTACCTTGGCGCCAGGAGTCATTTCAATTGTATCTGGATATTCCATGTTTGACGAAGCTCTAAATGAACAATTTGCCATGGGTTTGCACCATTAATCATGTTGAATGTATTTTTATTTTTGCAAAATAATTATTTTTATCGCGTGCACAGAAAGAATTAACAGTTTGAATGCATTGACATTTGAATTTTTATCCAGTTCTATGAACATATGCCATATCTCATGTAGAACAACAAACGATAAGATACTTTTTGACCTCAAAAAGTCTTCACATGTAATGTCTGGATCCCCAAGTCAATAAGATTTCTGTGAGGTGGTAGAAGTTGAAGCCATATTATCATGCCTGATCTTCAAGTTTCGCCTTTAGGCAGCTTGAAAACATTTGGAGGTAGGAAATGGCAATACTGTGTTTGTGAGTTATTTTGGGAATAGTGCAGACTGAACAGTGGGAAGAATGACCTTTCAAAATGGTGATACACCTAGATGGGGCTTTGGAGGCTTAGACATGGTTATATTTTTAGAGAAAATGTCACGGTGACATTTATGGCATGGTGGGATGGTTTGTTCTCGGGATGGTCCCAGACTCTCAACTGACAAAATCCCAGAATTCAGAGATGCTCGGAATGTCAATATTGCATGTAGTGACAGGAATTTTGAGTTGATATGTATACATTTTTATTTATTATAGACATGTGCTTGTTAGAGTTGATAGACACTGATAAACAATGAAATATTTTGAAAGCTGAACTGTACTTGTTGTGAAACAAGGGAGTTAACAAAGTACAAAAACATTCGATACAATACATTTAGTTGTAATAGTCTCTGATGTTTGTAAAATCAGCGTGAGACCGGTTGATCACTTTCTGGATTTTGGTTTGTTAGAGTGATCACTGTCCAATATCGCTCTCCATTACATTGGAAGTTTGAGGAGAGTGATCAGCAAATGTCCTGGAAAAATTAGAAGAGTGCACTCTCCTTAAAACTGAGACCTGGCTTGGAAAAGCTACAATGATAGAATATGATAAGAGGCAGACACTATTCTGTCAATTAAATTATGTTGTTCTTGTACAGTAACTCCTATGTGTAGGCTATTAATAGTGGATTTGCCATTAAAACGGATGCCCAACATGTGGTTTGACCAATCGATACTCCAGTCTGTCGACAGTAAATTGAAAGTGGCCAGATACCGTCTTGTCGATCCATAAAAATGAGGCTGGCCATCTCTCGCTGGATCCCGCCAATGAAAGCCCTCAAATCCGAGGAGCGGAGAAGCCAGGCAGTCTGAATTTGAGGAAATAATCGGTACACTGAGCCCCCATCAGCTACATGTACTGTATTATTGATTTAGTACTCGGGTTACAATTTTCATGATTTGGCTGCTCCAGTTACCCACTGACATAGTATTGGAGGCGGAAGAAAAACGGAGACCTACATTGTATACAATATATCTACATCATGGTGCATACGAACTTACTACTGATACATGTAGTGTTATCCTGCATATTAAAGGAGCTGGTGTCTGGAGTTGTGCAACGCTAAAGTAATACTTATTGATGATTACAGCATTTGGTTCCAATAACAGTTTACGCTGAGTAGGCAATAATTTTTGTAGTCGCCAAAACGGCTGTATGGTCGCAATGGCGAGCTGTTGACTGATTATTTCCATCCCTGCCCTGCCGAGTGAAGCTAATGATACATCATCAAGGCACGAGATTTTAGGAGAGTGATTGATCACTTTCAGTCTGTTGCTCCTCTGAATCAGATGTATGATAACTAGGTTAGATGACATCGTGACAGTCTGTTCTATATTATTTTGCCATCATTTGATCTCCTTACCTGTCATTCTCCATTCAAGTAATTATTGATAGGTCTATTTTCAGCAGTGTTCTCTGTTTACATCTACCAAACCCTGCTGGATACTTTGAGTAATACATCTAGGCCAATCTGACATCATAATCTCCGTCTCGGTGATTCCCTACATGCAGTCCAGTATTCTTCCTTATCTTATTGTAAATCGTCCAAATAATAATTTCATCACATGATGTTGACAATTGGTTTATACTAGATCACCAGACAATACATATACAGCAGTCAAGTCTGGGGACAACAATAGACTTAAGTCTTTTCAGCTACACAATAGCTTCATACAGGAAGGATCTACATGAAATATCCCACCTCAAAATCAGGGGTGATCAAATTTATTGGAACAGCAAATTAATGAGTTGACAGAATGGTCCAAAATCATGCAGATAATCCATTATTTCTTTGTTTTTCTACCCGATGACTGTACTAGGGGGACATATTCTCTCAGTATAGTTATGTCATTCCTGCAAATATGGCGGTAGGTATGGCCATATACATGTAGGCAAGCCTGGAAATATGCACCTGTCATAACGACTTGTCACCCCTATTTTGGGAAATGTTCTGCACCATGACCTTTTTACCTTTGTAAATGGAGATTCAAGCTGGAGTAGTTCATCATGATCTGCAGGGGTGTTTTAAAATTTGGCAGGTACCTATTTCCAGCCTTGGTAGGATATAGCCAATCAGTAACCCACTTTATAACACTTTGCAAAATTCAAATGGATTCGACGTCAATGATGTTTCGTGTCTATTTATAAAGTCTTGTGAACAAAGCTGGTGAACTGATATATCAAGGCTAATAGGACAGTCCCGAGACGCTTTAGCCATGAAAGGCGTGATATGACGTCATTGCCCACGTGACGTCAGGTCAAGGTCAGGCACCGGGCAATGATTTAACTCTTTGCTACTTGCTGATAGTCTCGTTTGTCAGCCTTGTATGTTCGGATAAATGCATGCGAGAGGATTTTGTTATAGACAGTCTTTTTTTGAAGCAATATATTTGCATGTAGCTTGATTGAAACCCCGCTAAATATATATATTTTCAGAAAGCCCATACTTTAATTAATCTGTCCTTCAAAATATCTGCCCATTTGTGTCTAAAATAAAACCAGACCAGGCGAGAAAATAAAATAAGCAAAAAAAAAATCTCTGATTTCGACAACATTACCGTGAGTGTGTGTCCCAGCCAAATGATAGTTTCCATAAAAAATCTCTTCACGATTCGCCCAATTCAACCGGACGATCGTGCTAAAATACCAGTGCATCGTCCGTGTGGGTTTTAATCCGACATATAAATCCGAGAAACCCTTTATTTCCATTGTAAATCCAACAGTCGGCTCGCTAAAGTTTCAACGAAGCCATTTTCTTTGGCGAGAAATTCAACCGGCACTGAAGACAGACACGCAGACAGGCGGCCGGCCAATCGCTGCCATTGTCTCACACGTCTCAACTAATCGGCTTCGCGATACTAACAGAGCCCGGTCGAGGTCAGGTCAATTTGGTCACGCTATCAAAGAATGATCACATCTCTATCCAATCAAATCCTTCGTTATTCAATCCTATCCAATCAAATCACTCGTCACAGGTCGAAAGACCCGGAAATGACCTTTAAAATGAAACCAATATCTCTAACATTCTACCGCGGGAAATGGGATTTCGATAGCGTTGAAAATGGTCAAAAAACGGCAAATTCTTCGCCGATTTTCTCAATTTTCACCACAAGGAAGGTACGTCTTCAATAAAATAAACTTGTTATACGTTTATTGCATGATTTACAATAAAATTTGAACGTATATTGTCGACTATTTCCTTGTCCAACGATGTGGACTACCGACGACCTCTCACTTGACGAACATTTTACTGTGCGGCGATTTTTTTGCGTGGTGGTGAATTGCAGCCGGTTTCGGCCGTTATGGGTATATATGATGCCGGCCGGTTTTGGCCGGTATAAGTACGAAAGGGTTAACATATGCTATATCACAAAAATCGGAAAGTAAGTATCACTGTGGCTTTCGAAATACCCAATTTCTTTTAATTTTTCGAACATCATTTATAGACTGAGAAGCAGAAAGAAAAACATATTTATGCCACTTGAGGTGAAATAATGTGGCATGGATATATGTTATTTATCTCAAGAACTGAACAGATAGCTAATGAAATTTGTAGAATGTAACTTAGCAGAATTTCTCTCAGCAGATGCCTGAAGTTAAGTTTTGCTGTCTGAACAATTACAAGAAATAGGGTACTGAAAATTAAAACAACTTTGAAGATGTTATTGTCTTGGAGTTAAATACTAGGCATTTGCAAACAGAAGTCATCGCCTGTAAAACTCCATCAATGAAATAAGACAACATTGCCAGTGTTAAGAAATGGCTCGTTGCCTAACCTCAGCATAACGTCACATGAGCAATGAACAATCGTTTCTTGCCATTTGTGATTAGAGAGTTCCATTTCAGGACTGGCCTATTCGAAGCATGAACAGAGAAGTCAACTTCATATGAAGATGAAAATGATATGCACATACTACCAGTCCAGAAACTCCCAACTTAAGTGCTAATTGTTATACTAGAGGAATATCGTAGACTTCTGACATGTGTCCCATTTCGAACATTTGCGTAACCGTTGCAGCTGCCGCCATATGACGTCCATACATTAGCCACACAAATTCATGGTCACTACATGTATGTTGACAGTTTAGGCTCAGTTTCTCTCTGTAACTCTCACTCTTCAGGTTCGTCGAGAGAACAATAAAAAATTTCGGGTGATGAAATTTTCAATATATACTGATTGAATTATTAGAGGATTTACATTACTGGGAGACTTGATAAACAATAACACACAGTCTAATAGTTACATTACATTACTGGGAGACTTGATAAACAATAACACACAGTCTAATAGTTACATTACATTACTGGGAGACTTGATAAACAATAACACACAGTCTAATAGTTACATTACATTACTGGAAGACTTGATAAACAATAACACACAGTCTAATAGTTACATTACATTACTGGAAGACTTGATAAACAATAACACACAGTCTAATAGTTACATTACATTACTGGGAGACTTGATAAACAATAACACACAGTCTAATAGTTACATTACATTACTGGGAGACTTGATAAACAATAACACACAGTCTAATAGTTACATTACATTACTGGGAGACTTGATAAACAATAACACACAGTCTAATAGTTACATTACATTACTGGGAGACTTGATAAACAATAACACACAGTCTAATAGTTACATTACATTACTGGGAGACTTGATAAACAATAACACACAGTCTAATAGTTACATTACATTACTGGGAGACTTGATAAACAATAACACACAGTCTAATAGTTACATTACATTACTGGAAGACTTGATAAACAATAACACACAGTCTAATAGTTACATTACATTACTGGGAGACTTGATAAACAATAACACACAGTCTAATAGTTACATTACATTACTGGGAGACTTGATAAACAATAACACACAGTCTAATAGTTACATTACATTACTGGGAGACTTGATAAACAATAACACACAGTCTAATAGTTATATTACATTACTGGGAGACTTGATAAACAATAACACACAGTCTAATAGTTACATTACATTACTGGGAGACTTGATAAACAATAACACACAGTCTAATAGTTACATTACATTACTGGGAGACTTGATAAACAATAACACACAGTCTAATAGTGGAAGACTTGATAAACAATAACACACAGTCTAATAGTGGAAGACTTGATAAACAATAACACACAGTCTAATAGTGGAAGACTTGATAAACAATAACACACAGTCTAATAGTGGAAGACTTGATAAACAATAACACACAGTCTAATAGTTACATTAAATAATATTTCATGCTCCATTCCATGAAAAAATATGTGAGATCATCAGACATAACCCACATGTGCTACATCTATTTCGGGCTGAAATAAGCCTTAAATTAGCGAGGCTCGAAGAACACCGCTAACCCAGATGTATTTTAAGATCATCTTCGTAAATGACCTCATTCATCAAGTATCCGATTCTCTCTAGTATGTTATGTTTTCTCCTCTCAAGGAATCTTTCAGTAATGCATATGTATTTACATCTACAATGTACCTGTTCTATGTTTGTTATGGCAAATGGTCTATTCAATCAATCAGGTGCATGTGTGAAAGTTTGCCAGTTACTTGCTGACAGATGTTGGTTCTCTCTCCAGGTACTTCGGCTTCCTCCACCAACCTGGCTGTCACCATGAGTGAAATAACCTTGAGTGTGACATTAAACCAAATCCTCCCTCCCCCCCAACCCCTGCTCTCAATCAATCTATGACTTCAGTGTATTGACACCCCCAAATTATGCCAGAAATGTTGATCAGGCTATCTGTAAATTAATAATAATTTCAGTTTGAGGTAGAGAAGTTCAACACTGGTTGGGTAGGTAGATTGGAAGACATAATTATTTTATTATTTTTGAGGTGAATGTTAAAGGGAACGTAAACTCTGGTGAAACTTGCATGGCCAGTTAAAGCTTTTTCCTCATAGAATCCAAATCGTTTATCAGATATTTTTTTACAATTTTTTCAAAGCAGTACTAAACGTCTTAACTTTGTTACACTGGACGAACATAGAGGCCTCCATGTTCGAAGAATCGTGACGTCAGTGGACACTAGTTCTTCTGCCTCTGGAGGTAAAAACGCGTCAATTTGCAGAGGTGCAGTATTCGAGACCGTAGCTTACAAACATGAACGAGGTTGACAGTGCGACGTGTCGGGATTACCTGGTACATTGTGACAGCCAAATGCAGAGCAGCCCGGCATCGTAGAATATCTGTTAGAATCAGGCTGTATTCTACATCAAAGCTAATCGATAACATTGCCTCTGTTAGTCAGGGAACGGATGAGTGCATGAAAACGACCATATTCGGCCATGTTATCTCGACACAGAGCATGTCCGATGACGTAGGAGATTATCGGCACAACTGAATTTGACGCTTTCCCATTGGATAAAAATCCTGCCCAAAACAAACATGGCGGCGCCCCCAAGAAATTCCAAATCACTGTATTTTCTATGTTTGCGTCGGTCTCATTCATTGGAAAAAAATGAGAAAAAATATTTGTCACAATTTTTTAAATCTATCGGGATTGTTGTATAATTCCCGCGGTGTTTTACCGCAGAGTTTACGTTCCCTTTAATAAAAATCAGAAAATAGTAAATTATAACAGAACTTTTTTTTGGGTCCGATTGGGGCCGATGTTTAAGTTGCTAAATATGTTAGGTAAGTGAGGTTACCTCAAACACATACTTTTTTATGGATGGTGGCTTGGCCTCAGTCTGTATTACAAATTTGATCAGATGTTTACCGATATTCCAATAAAAGTGCAATTTATAGAACAAAAAATCAGTAAAGTACATGTACATGTACAAACACATGCATATTAATGATACGTTATTAAATATTAATGTGACATTCCATAAACTATGGCTGAATGAATCATTGAAAAATTCTGGGAACTGCAGTTCCAGGAAGATTAGAATGACCTGGTTTATGTTGAACCTTTTTGTTTGAGTTGAGACGTACGTGCCCTTGAAAGGGTCCGACCAATGCTGGATTCTGGTATTGGAATCTTTGTATTCCTTGATGTTGTACTGATGGGGATGAAAAAATATGGTTGGCATATGGCCAAGACATGAGGGATAAAGCGTAGAGTTTATGTATATCTTGGATGAAGAACAAGTCTATGTGGAGGAATCGCATCATAACAAAAAGCTGGATCCAACGGAATCTGGAATACCATCGTCACGGAATCTGAAATTGCGTCATTATTGTGGGTTCATCTGGAGATTGTTTGCCTGTATTGGCCTTTTAATTATTTTGCCTTGGCTAACATCAAAGTCTATTTCTTCCTGAATACCAAGTAAAACCAGAGATACAGAGAAATACTTGTATTCGTCTATGTATACAGTTCGTGTTTCATATACATGTATATACATGTACAGGGTAGTCCAGTATCATTTATAAATACAAATAATTACTTGTCTGTCTGGTAAGCTGCCGAGTCCTGTATGCATGTCCTGACTAAAGCATTGATAATCTTCATCTTTCTATAATTTTAGTACCCATCTGTCCGTTTGTTTGTCCGGTCTGTATGGCTAAAATTTTGGTCGTAATGGAACTTTTGGAGAGTATTGTGGTCACTGTGGGTAACCAAAAAGAAACTGAAACTGATTTATTTTTGATCATAATGTTGTTAAACTTCGTCAGAATAGCTCTGATGTACATGTAATCCGGGTAAATGACTAAAAACCAAAAACAAATTCAAAAAGGGCACTTAGCACCCACTGGGGATCAGAAGCTATGAAATGTGTGAGTTGTTCTGGAATCATCGAAATGTGAAAAGGGAGAGAAAACGACGAGTCAAAAACTTAGGCCATTGATTGCCCCCTGAAGGTCACAACTTGAACTTGGTCTAGCTGATAAGGTAACAGTTGAAAGATTCTGAAACTTTGTCAGGATAGTTATGGAATCCGGGGGTGACCTAAATGAAGCAGAAATGAAAAAGGGTATGAAACACAGGCCATCATATTCATGGCAGATCTCAAAGGGTCAAAAGAGCTAGTTAAAATAAAAATCATACTGGTGTTGATTACATTCAACCTGCTTCCTACGTTTTAAACAACACATTTACACATGCACAGTGGTGTGATAATCCACAGTGGAGTTTCAAAAAAAAAATCGAAACAAAGCGGATACTTATGAAATGAAAAACAAATCTGTCAACTGTCATTCTATGCCATCGTCATGGTAATATGGAACGAGGTTACAGTGACCTGTACCTTGTGATCGCTGACGACCGTTCTCAGTTTTTTTCGTTGACATTGTAATTTAAATCTCGTAATCAGTCAAAGACTTCATATTTTCTAATGTCTACCATGCTTTAAACTTGCATGGAAAATGAGTGTCTGTAACCAAACCATTATGTATAACAACTTGTTTGATTATTAGCTGGTGTTGCTAATGCTGTAGTTATTGAAGTATGGAAGTCTGTACCCCATCAATTTATTCAGGGATGGAAATTGCAGCTTCTGTCATTGAATTAGACAAAATGCTAAAGTATTTTGTGCGTAGTTTTGAACCATTTTTTTTTTTTTTTTTTTTTTTTTTCACCCTTGACACAAAATGAGATTTACCAATTTTTCAGAATTTTTCTGCGTGTTTGGAAATGCATTTTATTTGGAGGCACATGTACATGTGTTGGTGGGAGGGGGCAGGGCAGGGCGGAAGGATTTTTTTCACCTTCCCCAGGTTTTGAGATTGACAACTCTGCTGATGACAAATGTTGATTGCTGCTGTAATATAGTTTCCACGCAGTGAAGCATAATAGTTTCCATGCAGTGAAGCATGGAAATTTTGTAAATGCTATTAGTATATCACTCATGATCTGAAAGAAACCTCAGAAAATGCTTCAGATAATGGGAAATGGACATTTTCTTTTTGGTGGGGGGGGGGGGGAATGCCCCTGGACCCCCTAACGTGACGTGCCTTTAGTGCATATTGTTTTGATGGCACTTCGGGAATTCCACCCACAAAGTCAATTCATCTTCCTATTCCACTGAAGATTTAATGCATTCACTGCCCTATACTGTAATTCTGGGATTTTCTAAAAAAAAAAAAAAAAAAAAATGAAAATAAATAAAGGCTTGGTCACTGCACCACTTCTTTTGAGGATCTGCAACCTGGAACAAAATACTAGTTTTGTTTTTGCCTAAAATGAACATGGGTGCTAAATTTGCGTACATGTATTCGGTTACATGGAGCTGAAATACACATGCATGACGTAACGGTGACAGGTGGGCACAGATGTGTTGTATGCCATGCCAGATTCACAACTGTTTATTCTTGAAGAGTTCAAACCCTCTCTCACATTGATGCAAGACAGCAATTGAAATAGGAGTTAGCTCCCTTGAATTGATCTCCACCTTGACATACTATGCAGTAGTGTTTACATTTATCAATGATTTATTCAAGAGAATGGGGTTCTTCCTGCTAGACAAACACATGCATGTATGTACATGCACAAGGAAACAGAATGTATGGTGTAAACATCATGACCTGTAAACAAGATGTGGTACTAAATCTGTCCTTTCTCAGGTGCTGGAAATGGAACATGCCTGCATATATCTACATAAGCCATTGTTATTTGTTTGCCCACTTATCTAGATCTTCTAAGAAGAAATAACAGCCGCCATATAGTACAATAACTTGACCAATTATAATCTGTGTTTATCAATATATGATGTACCTTATTTACTGGGCCGGCAATGAAATTGAGCAAAAAGTATCGTTTATCGATGCAAATTAAACCCGGGAGAGTGGCCCTGAACTTGTCGGTCTTCGCGTACCATTGTCTAAAATCGATATTTCCAAATTTATCATGCATGAAACCTGATAAAAACCATATGCATATTGTTAGCTAAGTCCGTCTTGATTTTCTGGATGTAAACTTCATATGCTGTCATAGAAGAACGAAATCGGGAGAAAGAAATAAAAAAAAAAATAAATACCGCGAAGGGAGATTTTCATAAAATCTCACCGAGAAGGCCGCTCAGAAAATATAAAATACTTACGGAAAACCCCATCAAAATATATGATTCTTTGGTATATTTTAAGTATAAAAGCACAGTTTATCTTTCCATAGTGTTGATTACGATGAAATCATCGCAACAAACTTTATTTTCACATAATTCTGTCAACTTCCTCCGCGACAGTCGCCAGTTTTTATGTCGTCATTTTGTTATGGAAAATTTCCAGAACAACGTCTGGGTCAATGAACGACCTATATTTCGGCATAAAATAAAATAAAAATGAACGTTGACCGAACTGTTATGAACCGGCTTCTAGGAAAGGCAAATCTTGACACGCCTGTATGAATGATATTTTTGCTCATAAAACCCAGGTTTAATAGTGTAATACATCGTAAAAATGGGAACTTCTGCAGTGCACCATAAAGAAGAATTCAGCAGCGTAACAGTTAAATTGATATCAAGAGCGGGAAGAGAAGAAAAAAAAACAACAAAAAAACCCCCCAGACAAATGAAATTTGTATCAAGGTATATTGTGACCACTCCTCTTGTCACTGAAATCAGTCCTTTACAAGCGCTAATCACAGTTTTCTTGCTACTTTCAAAGGCCAGGTTCTGCATCTGTCGATTGTAATATTATATGCAGACTGGCTGAGCACCATCACACTGACTTGCTATGGTCAGATGTAGATTGCATTCTGTTCATTTTAAGTATGGTACCCACTTCTCATTAATTTGGGGTACTACATGATTTGCATACTTCTATTGGCTTCTATAAACACTAGACTTTGTCTGACATTTGTATCTATGTGGAAACATTCTTGGATGAATTTGTTATGTACATGTACATTGTGTATCTGTCATTTCATTGAATTTCTTTGTATCTCAGTATCATCATTATGTAAACTCATTTTATAAATGTCTTATCATTTTCATCTAAAATACACAAACACGGCTTAAAATTTCACTCATTCAAGTTTGTTTGCTTCTGCAAGTTTGAAATCATTGACAAGCTTCTCAACCATTAAAAAGCGAAGATTGGTTGCGAGCTTTGGAGCGGCTGACGCGGCTGTTTTCACCTGTTCTTTAACATGCATTTCAACTGTTTGTTTTCTGATTTGAATTTTGCGCTGTTTGGTGTGGCATAGTTTAAAACAATTTGAAATTTTATCCTGTTGTTTTGTTTGGTATGGTGTGGGTGGTTTCATTTTAAAAGATTTTACTGATTGTCAGGGATGTACTCTACCTCATTCTCCTCCTATCATGGGCTTCATCCTCTTGTTGTCAGTGCAACAATCTCTTGACTGATAATCCACTGACCCAGATAGACATTTTGCCAGGGATTGGACAAATTGACAAATTGTGCTGATAACAGTCAAAACGACCAAAACGTATGGTCAAAACGTTCTGATGTCATGATTCAACAGTCTCAGTCACAGTGGTGATGTCATGAGGTCTCAAATTATTATGTCTGCAACAGTTATTATCAGTTTTATTTTTACTTCAATTTTAAGACTGCATGTACTATGCTCTCTAATAAGTAAGCCTAGAAAACGATCCTTTCTCAATAAATCCTGGTGACACCCATGCTTCCATGGTTTATCAATTATAGGTTTTTACACTGATGGCAAGAGTATGAAACCCCTGATAATATGAGAATGGTACAAGCAAGAACAAAACAGAGTTTGGAAAAAAAAAAAGAAAAAAAAAAAATTTGTGCATCCTCCGGTACCAAATTATTTTAGCCTCCAAAACCAAGTCAAAACTTTCTAGCATTCCTTGGTTTCTTTTCAGTATAATTTTAAATTGTCCAATTATATTCTTCCCTGTTGACTTGCAAACCCATGGTACATCCCGGACACCCTGTGGTATATTCCCTGATACCCTGTTAGTTTGATTGAGTGCCCTTGCTATTTGTCCTGAGTAGCTGCTATGTTTTCCTTTTTCAGAGAGGCACAGAAAAACTACAGGCCGGCAAAGCGCCTGGAGCCAAAAATTGGGGCGTTTCGTGGTTCAAAGACAAAGACGAGTCCACTTACAAAGATACGCTGAAAGTGCCTGATGATGTAAAGTGGCTGATTTTCATTCCAATGTTGCTCAGCTTCTGTATTCTCCCAAATAGGATTGGTTTGCAAAGAAATCTCAACTCAGTTTCTTATACAATTCTGAATTTATCGTAATTTATTTGTGTAATGAATTGAAATAATTTTGTTCACAAAATAGTTTTGTCAAAAAAACAAAAAAACAAAAAACAGTTTGACAAATTCCATTGACGGTTTGTTTATCTACCATAAAATCTATTCTTGTGTTGCGATGAATTTGCAAATCAACCTGAAATGCCATGCTTTTGATTTCTCCCTCAAATGCACTGCAATCTCCTTCTTTCTCAGTTTTAATCTCTTGCTTTCTGGCATTTATGTTTAATATTGCGCTTCAACTAACATACCATACTAATACTCAAAGTGAAATTATCTCAAACTTCATGCAGCAAAACTTAATACACAAAATCATCACATACACACTCAGAAATCTCATTTCATACCCAAACTCAGTACACAACATTATCACATAAATTCAATTCATCCGTCTCGTCTTCATGATCAGGTACATTGTACTTGGCTACTCAGATTTTATTAACATTTCTAATTTTGGTTTGCATATTAATTATTGAAACCATGTGTACAGCATTAGCATGTTAAACTGTAGCTGATGCAACATGTTTCTGAAAAGATTTTTTTTTTCTCAAATGGAATTGGCAAAATACATGTGGGAAAACGAATACAATCAGAAGTACATTTATGCAAGTGACATCCTTTTTTTCAAGAAATAAATAAATAATAAACAAGAAATAATAAAATTAGCCGACCTTTGGAGACCCTCCATTCCTTTACATGGGAACATTCCCAAATTTCTGCGTTACTCATTTCACGATAAATGTACAGCTTCTTTAATACCCTGTGATCTAGATTACGTTGAAGTAGCAGGAATGCAACTTGACTGGGTGGTGCTTAGTTCATCGCGATATAGCTGAAATATTGTTGAAAGCGATGTTAAATTCTATCCACTCATTCACCAAGATGACTGACCTGCTCACCAGATCACTGGTGACCTGGTGATCTAAATGTCTGAAACTGTGACCTACATCACTGACATGGTGACCTAGATCACTGACATGGTGACCTAGATCACTGACATGGTGACCTAGGTCACTGACATGGTGACCTACATCACTGACATGGTGACCTACATCACTGACATGGTGACCTAGGTCACTGACATGGTGACCTACATCACTGACATGGTGACCTAGGTCACTGACATGGTGACCTACATCACTGACATGGTGACCTACATCACTGACATGGTGACCGACATGGTGACCTACATCACTGACATGGTGACCTAGATCACTGACATGGTGACCTAGATCACTGACATGGTATCACTGACATGGTGACCTACATCACTGACATGGTGACCTACATCACTGACATGGTGACCTAGATCACTGACATGGTGACCTTGATCACTGGCATATTGACGTAGATAACTTGGTGCACATGTGTTTTGAGTACCTCATACAGAACATGCATTCCGTCAATCTATAGGAAGCTTGCAATAAGCATCATAGGGCAGCCCTGGATAAATGGGAGTCAAACAACATGGTCGCTCTATGGCGCCTGTTGCAAACTTCCGTCATGATATGACTGAAATAATGTTGAAAGCGAAGTTAAATCATATCCACTCACTCACTCACTCATTCTCGTATATGTACATGTGTATGTTAATTGTCATATCTGCACCTGTTGATCACCTCTACCTCTATGACACAGCATGATCTACCTGTTAATATCTCATCCGTCCCTTCATGCTAATCTCACTGTTGTTACAGTTTTCTGTTGTCAGTAGCTGTAGAACATTCATTCTAGTCATTCCTCACGCATATAATATCATGATCATGGTAGAGAATCAATGTGCATGTTTACTAGACATCAATGGCCAGAAGCGCTCTCATTGGTTGAAATTTTGACCATTCAGATGGGTTCAAACTTTTCAGTTGTTTTTATTGAGTTAGATGGCCTGTGACTCTATGGTACATGTAACAAAATTTGACTGTTTACATATCTTTGATTCCAATTACATATTTGTACCTACATGTGCAAGTAGATACAATGCTTATATGTAAATTGTGCTATATACATGGTGGAACATGTAGATGTTGGTGGATTCACTATAATGTGCATGGTACATGTTTAGATGTGCTTTACCCTTGTACGAGTAAACTGAACTAGAAATCTTCTAGATGTGATGTTCATGTAACATTAGATAAACTATATTGAGTAGATGGACTGTTATGACTAGATTTGCTATATATATCAGTAAATGTGGTACCAGGTACCGAATATTGGGGGCCGTGGAAGTTTATTGACTGATCAGTCACCCTCGAAAAGGTAAATGGAACAAAGCATATCTGAGGTTTGGCCTGATAGTATGATCCAATATTTGTTATTCCTACGAAGTAGGCTACAGATCGCAAATTGTCCGGTAATGAGTCAGTCAGTCCATCCGAATCCTTTCGTC
>JAVTVY010010682.1:0-44470 GCA_036873755.1 Hanleya hanleyi
AAGCAACCGTCACGCATGAGTTATCGCCATAGCAACGGTCACGCATGAGTATCGCCATAGCAAAGGTCATGAATGAGTTATCGCCTTAGCAACGTCACGCATGAGGTATCGCCATAGCAACGGTCACGCATGAGTTATCGTCATAGCAACGGTCACGAATGAGTTATCGCCATAGCAACACCGGTCACGAGTGAGTTATCGCCATAGCAACGGTCATGCATGAGTTATCGCATAGCAACGGTCACGCATAAATTATCGCCATAGCAACGGTCACGCATGAGTATCGCCATAGCAACGGTGACGAGTGAGTTACCGCCATAGCAACGGTCAAGCATGGGTTATCGCCATAGCAACGGCCAGCATGAGTTATCGCCATAGCAACGGTCACGAATGAGTTATCGCCATAGCAACGGTCACGCATGCGTTATCGCCATAGCAACGTTCTCACATGAGTTTTCGCCATAGAAACAGTCACGCATGAGTTATTGCCATAGCAACGGTCACGCTTGAGTTATCGCCATAGCAACGGTCACGAATGAGTTATCGCCATAACAACAGTCACGCATGAGATATCGCCATAGCAACGGTCACGCATGAGTTATCGCCATAGCAACGTTCTCGAATGAGTATCGCCATAGCAACTGTCACGCATGAGTTATCGCCATAGCAACGGTCACGCATGAGTATCGCCATAGCAAAGGTCACGATGAGTTATCGCCTTAGCAACGTCACGCATGAGCTATCGCCATAGCAACGGTCACGAATGAGTTATCGCCATAGCAACGGTCACGCATAAATTATCGCCATAGCAACGGCCACGCATGCGTATCGCCATAGCAACGGTGACGAATGAGTTAGCGCCATAGCATCGGTTACGCATGAGTTATCGCCATAGCAACTGTCACGCATGAGTTATCGCCATAGCAACGGTCACGAATATCGCCATAGCAACGATCCCGAATTAGTATCGCCATAGCAACTGTCACGCATGAGTTATCGCCATAGCAACGGTCACGAATGAGTTATCGCCATAGCAAAGGTCACGCCTGAGTTATCGCCATAGCAACGGTCTCGCATGAGTTGTCGCCATAGCAACAGTCACGCATGAGTTATTCATAGCAACGGTCACGCATGAGTTATCGCCATGGCAACGGAGACGAATGAGTTATCGCCATAGCACCAGTCACGCATGAGTTATCGCCATAGCAACGGTCACGAATGAGTTATCGCCATAGCAACAGTCACGAATATTGCCATAGCAACGGTCCCGAATGAGTATCGCCATAGCAACTGTCACGCATGACTTATCGCCATAGCAACGGTCACGCATGAGTATCGCCATAGCAAAGGTCATGAATGAGTTATCGCCTTAGCAACGTCACGCATGAGCTATCGCCATGGCATCTGTCACGCATGAGTTATCGTCATAGCAACGGTCAAGAATGAGTTATCGCCATAGCAACAACGGTCACGAGTGAGTTTATCGCCATAGCAACGGCCATGCATGAGTTATCGCATAGCAACGGTCACGCATAAATTATCGCCATAGCAACGGTCACGCATGAGTATCGCCATAGCAACGGTCACGAATGAGTTATCACCATAGCAACGGTCAAGCATGAGTTCTCGCCATAGCAACGGCCACGCATGAGTTATCGCCATAGCAACGGTCACGATTGTGTTATCGCCATAGCAACGGTCACGAATATTGCCATAGCAACGCTCCCGAATGAGTATCGCCAAAGCAACTGTCACGCATGAGTTATCGCCATAGCAACGGTCACGCATGAGTATCGCCATAGCAAAGGTCATGAATGAGTTATCGCCTTAGCAACGTCACGCATGAGGTATCGCCATAGCAACGGTCACGCATGAGTTATCGTCATAGCAACGGTCACGAATGAGTTATCGCCATAGCAACACCGGTCACGAGTGAGTTATCGCCATAGCAACGGTCATGCATGAGTTATCGCATAGCAACGGTCACGCATAAATTATCGCCATAGCAACGGTCACGCATGAGTATCGCCAGAGCAACGGTCACGAGTGAGTTATCGCCATAGCAACGGTCAGCATGAGTTATCGCTATAGCAACGGCCACGCATGAGTTATCGCCATAGCAACGGTCACGAATGAGTTATCGCCATAGCAACGGTCACGCATGCGTTATCGCCATAGCAACGTTCTCACATGAGTTTTCGCCATAGCAACAGTCACGCATGAGTTATTGCCATAGCAACGGTCACGCTTGAGTTATCGCCATAGCAACGCTCACGAATGAGTTATCGCCATAACAACAGTCACGCATGAGTTATCGCCATAGCAACGGTCACGCATGAGTTATCGCCATAGCAACGGTAACGAATATTGCATAGCAACGTTCCCGAATGAGTATCGCCATAGCAACTGTCACGCATGAGTTATCGCCATAGCAACGGTCACGCATGAGTATCGCCATAGCAAAGGTCACGATGAGTTATCGCCTTAGCAACGTCACGCATGAGCTATCGCCATAGCAACGGTCACGAATGAATTATCGCCATAGCAACGGTCACGCATAAATTATCGCCATAGCAACGGCCACGCATGCGTATCGCCATAGCAACGGTGACGAATGAGTTAGCGCCATAGCATCGGTTACGCATGAGTTATCGCCATAGCAACTGTCACGCATGAGTTATCGCCATAGCAACGGTCACGAATATCGCCATAGCAGCGATCCCGAATTAGTATCGCCATAGCAACTGTCACGCACGAGTTATCGCCATAGCAACGGTCACGCATGAATATCGCCATAGCAACGGTCACGAATGAGTTATCGCCATAGCAACGGTCACGAATGAGTTATCGCCATAGCAACGTCAACGTTCACAAATGAGTTATCGCCATAGCAACGTTCACGCCTGAGTTATCGCCATAGCACCGGTCTCGCATGAGTTGTCGCCATAGCAACAGTCACGCATGAGTTATTCATAGCAACGGTCACGCATGAGTTATCGCCATGGCAACGGACACGAATGAGTTATCGTCATAGCACCAGTCACGCATGAGTTATCGCCATAGCAACAGTCACGAATATTGCCATAGCAACGGTCCCGAATGAGTATCGCCATAGCAACTGTCCCGCATGAGTTATCGCCATAGCAACGGTAACGCATGAGTATCGCCATAGCAAAGGTCATGAATGAGGTATCACCTTAGCAACGTCACGCATGAGCTATCGCCATGGCAACGGTCACGCATGAGTTATCGTCATCGCCATAGCAACAACGGTCACGAGTGAGTTTATCGCCATAGCAACGGTCACGCATGAGTTATCGCCATGGCAACGGACACGAATGAGTTATCGTCATAGCACCAGTCACGCATGAGTTATCGCCATAGCAACAGTCACGAATATTGCCATAGCAACGGTCCCGAATGAGTATCGCCATAGCAACTGTCCCGCATGAGTTATCGCCATAGCAACGGTAACGCATCAGTATCGCCATAGCAAAGGTCATGAATGAGGTATCGCCTTAGCAACGTCACGCATGAGCTATCGCCATGGCAACGGTCACGCATGAGTTATCGACATCACCATAGCAACAACGGTCACGAGTGAGTTTATCGCCATAGCAACGATCATGCATGAGTTATCGCATAGCAACGGTCACGCATAAATTATCGCCATAGCAACGGTCACGCATGAGTATCGCCATAGCAACGGTCACGAATGAGTTATCACCATAGCAACGGTCAAGCATGAGTTATCGCCATAGCAACGGCCACGCAAGAGTTATCGCCATAGCAACGGTCACGAATATTGCCATAACAACGGTCCCGAATGAGTATCGCCAAAGCAACTGTCACGCATGAGTTATCGCCATAGCAACGGTCACGCATGAGTATCGCCATAGCAAAGGTCATGAATGAGTTATCGCCTTAGCAACGTCACGCATGAGCTATCGCCATAGCAACGGTCACGCATGAGTTATTGTCATAGCAACGGTCACGAATGAGTTATCGCCATAGCAACAACGGTCACGAGTGAGTTATCGCCATAGCAACGGTCATGCATGAGTTATCGCATAGCAACGGTCACGCATAAATTATCGCCATAGCAACGGTCACGCATGCGTATCGCCATAGCAACGGTCACGAATGAGTTATCGCCATAGCAACGGTCAAGCATGAGTTATCGCCATAGCAACGGCCACGCATGAGTTATCGCCATAGCAACGGTCACGAATGAGTTATCGCCATAGCAACGGTCACGCCTGCGTTATCGCCATAGCAACGTTCTCACATGAGTTTTCGCCATAGCAACAGTCACGCATGAGTTATTGCCATAGCAACGGTCACGCTTGAGTTATCGCCATAGCAACGGTCACGAATGAGTTATCGCCATAACAGCAGTCACGCATGAGTTATCGCCATAGCAACGGTCACGCATGAGTTATCGCCATAGCAACGGCCACGAATATTGCCATAGCAACGTTAGCGAATGAGTATCGCCATAGCAACTGTCACGCATGAGTTATCGCCATAGCAACGGTCACGCATGAGTATCGCCATAGCAAAGGTCACGATGAGTTATCGCCTTAGCAACGTCACGCATGAGCTATCGCCATAGCAACGGTCACGAATGAGTTATCGCCATAGCAACGGTCACGCATAAATTATCGCCATAGCAACGGCCACGCATGCGTATCGCCATAGCAACGGTGACGAATGAGTTAGCGCCATAGCAACGGTTACGCATGAGTTATCGCCATAGCAACAGTCACGAATATTGCCATAGCAACGGTCCCGAATGAGTATCGCCATAGCAACTGTCACGCATGACTTATCGCCATAGCAACGGTCACGCATGAGTATCGCCATAGCAAAGGTCATGAATGAGTTATCGCCTTAGCAACGTCACGCATGAGCTATCGCCATGGCATCTGTCACGCATGAGTTATCGTCATAGCAACGGTCACGAATGAGTTATCGCCATAGCAACAACGGTCACGAGTGAGTTTATCGCCATAGCAACGGCCATGCATGAGTTATCGCATAGCAACGGTCACGTATAAATTATCGCCATAGCAACGGTCACGCATGAGTATCGCCATAGCAACGGTCACGAATGAGTTATCACCATAGCAACGGTCAAGCATGAGTTCTCGCCATAGCAACGGCCACGCATGAGTTATCGCCATAGCAACGGTCACGAATGTGTTATCGCCATAGCAACGGTCACGAATATTGCCATAGCAACGCTCCCGAATGAGTATCGCCAAAGCAACTGTCACGCATGAGTTATCGCCATAGCAACGGTAACGAATATTGCATAGCAACGTTCCCGAATGAGTATCGCCATAGCAACTGTCACGCATGAGTTATCGCCATAGCAACGGTCACGCATGAGTATCGCCATAGCAAAGGTCACGATGAGTTATCGCCTTAGCAACGTCACGCATGAGCTATCGCCATAGCAACGGTCACGAATGAATTATCGCCATAGCAACGGTCACGCATAAATTATCGCCATAGCAACGGCCACGCATGCGTATCGCCATAGCAACGGTGACGAATGAGTTAGCGCCATAGCATCGGTTACGCATGAGTTATCGCCATAGCAACTGTCACGCATGAGTTATCGCCATAGCAACGGTCACGAATATCGCCATAGCAGCGATCCCGAATTAGTATCGCCATAGCAACTGTCACGCACGAGTTATCGCCATAGCAACGGTCACGCATGAATATCGCCATAGCAACGGTCACGATTGAGTTATCGCCATAGCAACGTCACGCATGAGTTATCGCCATAGCAACGGTCACGAATGAGTTATCGCCATAGCAACGGTCACGAATGAGTTATCGCCATAGCAACGTCAACGTTCACAAATGAGTTATCGCCATAGCAACGTTCACGCCTGAGTTATCGCCATAGCACCGGTCTCGCATGAGTTGTCGCCATAGCAACAGTCACGCATGAGTTATTCATAGCAACGGTCACGCATGAGTTATCGCCATGGCAACGGACACGAATGAGTTATCGTCATAGCACCAGTCACGCATGAGTTATCGCCATAGCAACAGTCACGAATATTGCCATAGCAACGTCCCGAATAAGTATCGCCATAGCAACTGTCCCGCATGAGTTATCGCCATAGCAACGGTAACGCATGAGTATCGCCATAGCAAAGGTCATGAATGAGGTATCGCCTTAGCAACGTCACGCATGAGCTATCGCCATGGCAACGGTCACGCATGAGTTATCGTCATCGCCATAGCAACAACGGTCACGAGTGAGTTTATCGCCATAGCAACGATCATGCATGAGTTATCGCATAGCAACGGTCACGCATAAATTATCGCCATAGCAACGATCACGCATGAGTATCGCCATAGCAACGGTCACGAATGAGTTATCACCATAGCAACGGTCAAGCATGAGTTATCGCCATAGCAACGGCCACGCAAGAGTTATCGCCATAGCAACGGTCACGAATATTGCCATAACAACGGTCCCGAATGAGTATCGCCAAAGCAACTGTCACGCATGAGTTATCGCCATAGCAACGGTCACGCATGAGTATCGCCATAGCAAAGGTCATGAATGAGTTATCGCCTTAGCAACGTCACGCATGAGCTATCGCCATAGCAACGGTCACGCATGAGTTATTGTCATAGCAACGGTCACGAATGAGTTATCGCCATAGCAACAACGGTCACGAGTGAGTTATCGCCATAGCAACGGTCATGCATGAGTTATCGCATAGCAACGGTCACGCATAAATTATCGCCATAGCAACGGTCACGCATGAGTATCGCCATAGCAACGGTCACGAATGAGTTATCGCCATAGCAACGGTCAAGCATGAGTTATCGCCATAGCAACGGCCACGCATGAGTTATCGCCATAGCAACGGTCACGAATGAGTTATCGCCATAGCAACGGTCACGCCTGCGTTATCGCCATAGCAACGTTCTCACATGAGTTTTCGCCATAGCAACAGTCACGCATGAGTTATTGCCATAGCAACGGTCACGCTTGAGTTATCGCCATAGCAACGGTCACGAATGAGTTATCGCCATAACAGCAGTCACGCATGAGTTATCGCCATAGCAACGGTCACGCATGAGTTATCGCCATAGCAACGGTCACGAATATTGCCATAGCAACGTTCCCGAATGAGTATCGCCATAGCAACTGTCACGCATGAGTTATCGCCATAGCAACGGTCACGCATGAATATCGCCATATCGCTCACGATGAGCATCGCCTCAGCAACGTCACGCATGAGCTATCGCCATAGCAACGGTCACGAATGAGTTATCGCCATAGCAACGGTCACGCATAAATTATCGCCATAGCAACGGCCACGCATGCGTATCGCCATAGCAACGGTGACGAATGAGTTAGCGCCATAGCAACGGTTACGCATGAGTTATCGCCATAGCAACAGTCACGAATATTGCCATAGCAACGGTCCCGAATGAGTATCGCCATAGCAACTGTCACGCATGACTTATCGCCATAGCAACGGTCACGCATGAGTATCGCCATAGCAAAGGTCATGAATGAGTTATCGCCTTAGCAACGTCACGCATGAGCTATCGCCATGGCATCTGTCACGCATGAGTTATCGTCATAGCAACGGTCACGAATGAGTTATCGCCATAGCAACAACGGTCACGAGTGAGTTTATCGCCATAGCAACGGCCATGCATGAGTTATCGCATAGCAACGGTCACGCATAAATTATCGCCATAGCAACGGTCACGCATGAGTATCGCCATAGCAACGGTCACGAATGAGTTATCACCATAGCAACGGTCAAGCATGAGTTCTCGCCATAGCAACGGCCACGCATGAGTTATCGCCATAGCAACGGTCACGAATGTGTTATCGCCATAGCAACGGTCACGAATATTGCCATAGCAACGCTCCCGAATGAGTATCGCCAAAGCAACTGTCACGCATGAGTTATCGCCATAGCAACGGTCACGCATGAGTATCGCCATAGCAAAGGTCACGATGAGTTATCGCCTTAGCAACGTCACGGATGAGCTATCGCCATAGCAACGGTCACGAATGAGTTATCGCCATAGCAACGGTCACGCATAAATTATCGCCATAGCAACGGCCACGCATGCGTATCGCCATAGCAACGGTGACGAATAAGTTAGCGCCATAGCATCGGTTACGCATGAGTTATCGCCATAGCAACTGTCACGCATGAGTTATCGCCATAGCAACGGTCACGAATATCGCCATAGCAACGATCCCGAATTAGTATCGCCATAGCAACTGTCACGCATGAGTTATCGCCATGGCAACGGTCACGAATGAGTTATCGCCATAGCAACGGTCACGCCTGAGTTATCGCCATAGCAACGGTCTCGCATGAGTTGTCGCCATAGCAACAGTCACGCATGAGTTATTCATAGCAACGGTCACGCATGAGTTATCGCTATGGCAACGGAGACGAATGAGTTATCGCCATAGCACCAGTCACGCATGAGTTATCGCCATAGCAACTGTCACGCATGAGTTATCGCCATAGCAACAGTCACGAATATTGCCATAGCAACGGTCCCGAATGAGTATCGCCATAGCAACTGTCACGCATGACTTATCGCCATAGCAACGGTCACGCATGAGTATCGCCATAGCAAAGGTCATGAATGAGTTATCGCCTTAGCAACGTCACGCATGAGCTATCGCCATGGCATCTGTCACGCATGAGTTATCGTCATAGCAACGGTCAAGAATGAGTTATCGCCATAGCAACAACGGTCACGAGTGAGTTTATCGCCATAGCAACGGCCATGCATGAGTTATCGCATAGCAACGGTCACGCATAAATTATCGCCATAGCAACGGTCACGCATGAGTATCGCCATAGCAACGGTCACGAATGAGTTATCACCATAGCAACGGTCAAGCATGAGTTCTCGCCATAGCAACGGCCACGCATGAGTTATCGCCATAGCAACGGTCACGATTGTGTTATCGCCATAGCAACGGTCACGAATATTGCCTTAGCAACGCTCCCGAATGAGTATCGCCAAAGCAACTGTCACGCATGAGTTATCGCCATAGCAACGGTCACGCATGAGTATCGCCATAGCAATGGTCATGAATGAGTTATCGCCTTAGCAACGTCACGCATGAGGTATCGCCATAGCAACGGTCACGCATGAGTTATCGTCATAGCAACGGTCACGAATGAGTTATCGCCATAGCAACACCGGTCACGAGTGAGTTATCGCCATAGCAACGGTCATGCATGAGTTATCGCATAGCAACGGTCACGCATAAATTATCGCCATAGCAACGGTCACGCATGAGTATCGCCAGAGCAACGGTCACGAGTGAGTTATCGCCATAGCAACGGTCAGCATGAGTTATCGCTATAGCAACGGCCACGCATGAGTTATCGCCATAGCAACGGTCACGAATGAGTTATCGCCATAGCAACGGTCACGCATGCGTTATCGCCATAGCAACGTTCTCACATGAGTTTTCGCCATAGCAACAGTCACGCATGAGTTATTGCCATAGCAACGGTCACGCTTGAGTTATCGCCATAGCAACGCTCACGAATGAGTTATCGCCATAACAACAGTCACGCATGAGTTATCGCCATAGCAACGGTCACGCATGAGTTATCGCCATAGCAACGGTAACGAATATTGCATAGCAACGTTCCCGAATGAGTATCGCCAAAGCAACTGTCACGCATGAGTTATCGCCATAGCACCGGTCACGCATGAGTATCGCCATAGCAAAGGTCACGATGAGTTATCGCCTTAGCAACGTCACGCATGAGCTATCGCCATAGCAACGGTCACGAATGAGTTATCGCCATAGCAACGGTCACGCATAAATTATCGCCATAGCAACGGCCACGCATGCGTATCGCCATAGCAACGGTGACGAATGAGTTAGCGCCATAGCATCGGTTACGCATGAGTTATCGCCATAGCAACTGTCACGCATGAGTTATCGCCATAGCAACGGTCACGAATATCGCCATAGCAACGATCCCGAAATAGTATCGCCATAGCAACTGTCACGCACGAGTTATCGCCATAGCAACGGTCACGCATGAATATCGCCATAGCAACGGTCACGATTGAGTTATCGCCATAGCAACGTCACGCATGAGTTATCGCCATAGCAACGGTCACGAATGAGTTATCGCCATAGCAACGGTCACGAATGAGTTATCGCCATAGCAACGTCAACGTTCACAAATGAGTTATCGCTATAGCAACGTTCACGCCTGAGTTATCGCCATAGCACCGGTCTCGCATGAGTTGTCGCCATAGCAACAGTCACGCATGAGTTATTCATAGCAACGGTCACGCATGAGTTATCGCCATGGCAACGGACACGAATGAGTTATCGTCATAGCACCAGTCACGCATGAGTTATCGCCATAGCAACAGTCACGAATATTGCCATAGCAACGGTCCCGAATGAGTATCGCCATAGCAACTGTCCCGCATGAGTTATCGCCATAGCAACGGTAACGCATGAGTATCGCCATAGCAAAGGTCATGAATGAGGTATCGCCTTAGCAACGTCACGCATGAGCTATCGCCATGGCAACGGTCACGCATGAGTTATCGTCATCGCCATAGCAACAACGGTCACGAGTGAGTTTATCGCCATAGCAACGATCATGCATGAGTTATCGCATAGCAACGGTCACGCATAAATTATCGCCATAGCAACGATCACGCATGAGTATCGCCATAGCAACGGTCACGAATGAGTTATCACCATAGCAACGGTCAAGCATGAGTTATCGCCATAGCAACGGCCACGCAAGAGTTATCGCCATAGCAACGGTCACGAATATTGCCATAACAACGGTCCCGAATGAGTATCGCCAAAGCAACTGTCACGCATGAGTTATCGCCATAGCAACGGTCACGCATGAGTATCGCCATAGCAAAGGTCATGAATGAGTTATCGCCTTAGCAACGTCACGCATGAGCTATCGCCATAGCAACGGTCACGCATGAGTTATCGTCATAGCAACGGTCACGAATGAGTTATCGCCATAGCAACAACGGTCACGAGTGAGTTATCGCCATAGCAACGGTCATGCATGAGTTATCGCATAGCAACGGTCACGCATAAATTATCGCCATAGCAACGGTCACGCATGAGTATCGCCATAGCAACGGTCACGAATGAGTTATCGCCATAGCAACGGTCAAGCATGAGTTATCGCCATAGCAACGGCCACGCATGAGTTATCGCCATAGCAACGGTCACGAATGAGTTATCGCCATAGCAACGGTCACGCATGCGTTATCGCCATAGCAACGTTCTCACATGAGTTTTCGCCATAGCAACAGTCACGCATGAGTTATTGCCATAGCAACGGTCACGCTTGAGTTATCGCCATAGCAACGGTCACGAATGAGTTATCGCCATAACAGCAGTCACGCATGAGTCATCGCCATAGCAACGGTCACGCATGAGTTATCGCCATAGCAACGGCCACGAATATTGCCATAGCAACGTTAGCGAATGAGTATCGCCATAGCAACTGTCACGCATGAGTTATCGCCATAGCAACGGTCACGCATGAGTATCGCCATAGCAAAGGTCACGATGAGTTATCGCCTTAGCAACGTCACGCATGAGCTATCGCCATAGCAACGGTCACGAATGAGTTATCGCCATAGCAACGGTCACGCATAAATTATCGCCATAGCAACGGCCACGCATGCGTATCGCCATAGCAACGGTGACGAATGAGTTAGCGCCATAGCAACGGTTACGCATGAGTTATCGCCATAGCAACAGTCACGAATATTGCCATAGCAACGGTCCCGAATGAGTATCGCCATAGCAACTGTCACGCATGACTTATCGCCATAGCAACGGTCACGCATGAGTATCGCCATAGCAAAGGTCATGAATGAGTTATCGCCTTAGCAACGTCACGCATGAGCTATCGCCATGGCATCTGTCACGCATGAGTTATCGTCATAGCAACGGTCAAGAATGAGTTATCGCCATAGCAACAACGGTCACGAGTGAGTTTATCGCCATAGCAACGGCCATGCATGAGTTATCGCATAGCAACGGTCACGCATAAATTATCGCCATAGCAACGGTCACGCATGAGTATCGCCATAGCAACGGTCACGAATGTGTTATAGCCATAGCAACGGTCAAGCATGAGTTATCGCCATAGCAACGGCCACGCATGAGTTATCGCCTTAGCAACGGTCACGAATGAGTTGTCGCCATAGCAACGGTCAAGCATTAGTTATCGCCATAGCAACGGCCACGCATGAGTTATCTTCATAGCAACGGTCACGCCTGTGTTATCGCCATAGCAACGGTCTCGTATGAGTTATCGCCACAGCAACGTCACGAATATCGCCATAGCAGCGATCCCGAATGAGGTCGCCATAGCAACTGTCAGGCATGAGTTATCGCCATAGCAACGGTCCCGCATGCGTATCGCCATAGCAACGTGACGAATGAGTTATCGCCATAGCAACGTCACGCTTGAGCTATCGCCATAGCAACTGTCACGCATGAGTTATCGCCATAGCAAGGTCACGCATGAGTTATCGCCGTAGCAACGGTCGCGAATGAGTTATCGCCATAGCAACGGTCACGCATGAGTTATTGCCATAGCAACGGTCACGAGTGAGTTATCGCCATAGCAACGGCCATGCATGAGTTATCGCATAGCAACGGTCACGCATAAATTATCGCAATAGCAACGGTCACGCATGCGTATCGCCATAGCAACGGTGACGAATGAGTTAGCGCCATAGCAACGATTACGCATGAGTTATCGCCATAGCAACTGTCACGCATGAGTTATCGCCATAGCAACGGTCACGAATATCGCCATAGCAACGATCCCGAATTAGTATCGCCATAGCAACTGTCACGCATGAGTTATCGCCATAGCAACGGTCAAGCATGAGTTATCGCCATAGCAACGGCCACGCATGAGTTATCGCCATAGCAACGGTTACGAAGGAGTTATCGCCATAGCAACGGTCACGCATGCGTTATCGCCATAGCAACGTTCTCACATGAGTTTTCGCCATAGCAACAGTCACGCATGAGTTATTGCCATAGCAACGGTCACGCTTGATTTATCGCCATAGCAACGGTCACGAATGAGTTATCGCCATAACAGCAGTCACGCATGAGTTATCGCCATAGCAACGGTCACGCATGAGTTATCGCCATAGCAACGGTCAGGAATATTGCCATAGCAACGTTCCCGAATGAGTATCGCCATAGCAACTGTCACGCATGAGTTATCGCCATAGCAACGGTCACGCATGAGTATCGCCATAGCAAAGGTCACGATGAGTTATCGCCTTAGCAACGTCACGCATGAGCTATCGCCATAGCAACGGTCACGAATGAGTTATCGCCATAGCAACGGTCACGCATAAATTATCGCCATAGCAACGGCCACGCATGCGTATCGCCATAGCAACGGTGACGAATGAGTTAGCGCCATAGCAACGGTTACGCATGAGTTATCGCCATAGCAACTGTCACGCATGAGTTATCGCCATAGCAACGGTCACGAATATTGCCATAGCAACGATCCCGAATTAGTATCACCATAGCAACTGTCACGCATGAGTTATCGCCATAGCAACGGTCACGCATGAATATCGCCATAGCAACGGTCACGAATGAGTTATCGCCATAGCAACGTCACGCATGAGTTATCGCCATAGCAACGGTCACGAATGAGTTATCGCCATAGCAACGGTCACGAATGAGTTATCGCCATAGCAACGTCACGCATGAGTTCACGAATGAGTTATCGCCTTAGCAACGTCACGCATGAGTTATCGCCATAGCAACGGCCACGAATGAGTTATCGCCATAGCAATGTTCGCGCCTGAGTTATCGCCATAGCACCGGTCTTGCATGAGTTGTGGCCATAGCAACATTCACGCATGAGTTATTCATAGCAACGGTCACGCATGAGTTATCGCCATGGCAACGGACACGAATGAGTTATCGTCATAGCACCAGTTACGCATGAGTTATCGCCATAGCAACTGTCACGCATGAGTTATCGCCATAGCAACAGTCACGAATATTGCCATAGCAACGGTCCCGAATCAGTATCGCCATAGCAACTGTCACGCATGAGTATCGCCATAGCAAAGGTCATGAATGAGTTATCGCCTTAGCAACGTCACGCATGAGCTATCGCCATGGCAACGGTCACGCATGAGTTATCGTCATAACAACGATCACGAATGAGTTATCGCCATAGCAACAACGGTCACGAGTGAGTTTATCGCCATAGCAACGATCATGCATGAGTTATCGCATAGCAACGGTCACGCATAAATTATCGCCATAGCAACGGTCACGCATGAGTATCGCCATAGCAACGGTCACGAATGAGTTATCACCATAGCAACGGTCAAGCATGAGTTATCGCCATAGCAACGGCCACGCATGAGTTATCGCCATAGCAACGGTCACGAATATTGCCATAGCAACGGTCACGCATGCGTTATCGCCATAGCAACGGTCTCACATGAGTTTTCGCCATAGCAACAGTCACGCATGAGTTATTGCCATAGCAACGGTCACGCTTGAGTTATCGCCATAGCAACGGTCACGAATGAGTTATCGCCATAACAGCAGTCACGCATGAGTTATCGCCATAGCAACGGTCACGCATGAGTTATCGCCATAGCAACGGTCACGAATATTGCCATAGCAACGTTCCCGAATGGGTATCGCCATAGCAACTGTCACGCATGAGTTATCGCCATAGCAACTGTCACGCATGAGTATCGCCATAGCAAAGGTCACGATGAGTTATCGCCTTAGCAACGTCACGCATGAGCTATCGCCATAGCAACGGTCACGAATGAGTTATCGCCATAGCAACGGTCACGCATAAATAATCGACATAGCAACGGCCACGCATGCTTATCGCCATAGCAACGGTGACGAATGAGTTAGCACCATAGCAACGGTTACGCATGAGTTATCGCCATAGCAACTGTCACGCATGAGTTATCGCCATAGCAACGGTCACGAATATCGCCATAGCAACGATCCCAAATTAGTATCGCCATAGCAACTGTCACGCATGAGTTATCGCCATAGCAAGGGTCACGCATGAATATCGCCATAGCAACGGTCACGAATGGGTTATCGCCATAGCAACGTCACGCATGAGTTATCGCCATAGCAACGGTCACGAATGAGTTATCGCCATAGCAACGGTCACGAATGAGTTATCGCCATAGCAACGTCACGCATGAGTTCACGAATGAGTTATCGCCATAGCAACGTCACGCATGAGTTATCGCCATAGCAACGGTCACGAATGAGTAATCGCCATAGCAATGTTCACGCCTGAGTTATCGCCATAGCACCGGTCTTGCATGAGTTGTCGCCATAGCAACAGTCACGCATGAGTTATTCATAGCAACGGTCACGCATGAGTTATCGCCATGGCAACGGACACGAATGAGTTCTCGTCATAGCACCAGTCACGCATGAGTTATCGCCATAGCAACTGTCACGCATGAGTTATCGCCATAGCAACAGTCACAAATATTGCCATAGCAACGGTCCCGAATCAGTATCGCCATAGCAACTGTCACGCATGAGTTATCGCCATAGCAACGGTCACGCATAAGTATCGCCATAGCAAAGGTCATGAATGAGTTATCGCCTTAGCAACGTCACGCATGAGCTATCGCCATGGCAACGGTCACGCATGAGTTATCGTCATAGCAACGGTCACGAATGAGTTTTCGCCATAGCAACAACGGTCACGAGTGAGTTTATCGCCATAGCAACGGTCATGCATGAGTTATCGCATAGCAACGGTCACGCATAAATTATCGCCATAGCAACGGTCACGCATGAGTATCGCCATAGCAACGGTCACGAATGAGTTATCGCCATAGCAACGGTCAAGCATGAGTTATCGCCATAGCAACGGCCACACATGAGTTATCGCCATAGCAACGGTCACGAATGAGTTATCGCCGTAGCAACGGTCAAGCATGAGTTATCGCCATGGCAACGGCCACGCATGAGTTATCTTCATAGCAACGCTCACGCCTGTGTTATCGCCATAGCAACGGTCTCGCATGAGTTATCGCCACAGCAACGTCACGAATATCGCCATAGCAGCGGTCCCGTATGAGTTCGCCATAGCAACTGTCACGCATGAGTTATCGCCATAGCAACGGTCCCGCATGCGTATCGCCATAGCAACGTGACGAATGAGTTATCGCCATAGCAACGTCACGCTTGAGCTATCGCCATAGCAACTGTCACGCATGAGTTATCGCCATAGCAACGGTCACGCATGAGTTATCGCGGTAGCAACGGTCGCGAATGAGTTATCGCCATAGCAAAGGTCACGCATGAGTTATTGCCATAGCAACGGTCACGATTGAGTTATCGCCATAGCAACGGTCATGCATGAGTTATCGCATAGCAACGGTCACGCATAAATTATCGCCATAGCAACGGTCACGCATGCGTATCGCCATAGCAACGGTGACGAATGAGTTAGGGCCATAGCAACGGTTACGCATGAGTTATCGCCATAGCAACTGTCACGCATGAGTTATCGCCATAGCAACGGTCACGAATAACGCCATAGCAACGATCCCGAATTAGTATCGCCATAGCAACTGTCACGCATGAGTTATCGCCATAGCAACGGTCACGAATGAGTTATCGCCATAACAACAGTCACGCATGAGTTATCTCCGTAGCAACGGTCGCGCATGAGTTATCGCCATAGCAACGGTCACGAATATTGCCATAGCAACGGTCCCGAATGAGTATGGCCAAAGCAACTGTCACGCATGAGTTATCGCCATAGCAACGGTCACGCATGAGTATCGCCATAGCAAAGGTCATGAATGAGTTATCGCCTTAGCAACGTCACGCATGAGCTATCGCCATAGCAACGGTCATGCATGAGTTATCGTCATAGCAACGGTCAGGAATGAGTTATCGCCATAGCAACAACGGTCACGAGTGAGTTATCGCCACAGCAACGGTCATGCATGAGTTAACGCATAGCAACGGTCACGCATAAATTATCGCCATAGCAACGGTCACGCATGAGTATCGCCATAGCAACGGTCACGAATGAGTTATCGCCATAGCAACGTTCACGCCTGAGTTATCGCCATAGCAACGGTCTCGCATGAGTTGTCGCCATAGCAACAGTCACGCATGAGTTATTCATAGCAACGGTCACGCATGAGTTATCGCCATGGCAACGGACACGAATGAGTTATCGTCATAGCACCAGTCACGCATGAGTTATCGCCATAGCAACTGTCACGCATGAGTTATCGCCATAGCAACAGTCACGAATATTGCCATAGCAACGGTCCCGAATCAGTATCGCCATAGCAACTGTCACGCATGAGTTATCGCCATAGCAACGGTCACGCATGAGTATCGCCATAGCAAAGGTCATGAATGAGTTATCGCCTTAGCAACGTCACGCATGAGCTATCGCCATGGCAACGGTCACGCATGAGTTATCGTCATAGCAACGGTCACGAATGAGTTATCGCCATAGCAACAACGGTCACGAGTGAGTTTATCGCCATAGCAACGGTCATGCATGAGTTATCGCATAGCAACGGTCACGCATAAATTATCGCCATAGCAACGGTCACGCATGAGTATCGCCATAGCAACGGTCACGAATGTGTTATAGCCATAGCAACGGTCAAGCATGAGTTATCGCCATAGCAACGGCCACGC
Source organism: Hanleya hanleyi (assembly GCA_036873755.1). Lineage (NCBI taxonomy): Eukaryota > Metazoa > Mollusca > Polyplacophora > Lepidopleurida > Hanleyidae > Hanleya > Hanleya hanleyi. The sequence continues at coordinate 17,780 of JAVTVY010010682.1, forward strand.
ATGAGTTATCGCCTTAGCAACGGTCACGAATGAGTTGTCGCCATAGCAACGGTCAAGCATTAGTTATCGCCATAGCAACGGCCACGCATGAGTTATCTTCATAGCAACGGTCACGCCTGTGTTATCGCCATAGCAACGGTCTCGTATGAGTTATTGCAACAGCAACGTCACGAATATCGCCATAGCAGCGGTCCCGAATGAGGTCGCCATAGCAACTGTCACGCATGAGTTATCGCCATAGCAACGGTCCCGCATGCGTATCGCCATAGCAACGTGACGAATGAGTTATCGCCATAGCAACGTCACGCTTGAGCTATCGCCATAGCAACTGTCACGCATGAGTTATCGCCATAGCAACGGTCACGCATGAGTTATCGCCGTAGCAACGGTCGCGAATGAGTTATCGACATAGCAACGGTCACGCATGAGTTATTGCCATAGCAACGGTCACGAGTGAGTTATCGCCATAGCAACGGCCACACATGAGTTATCGCCATAGCAACGGTCACGAATGAGTTATCGCCGTAGCAACGGTCAAGCATGAGTTATCGCCATGGCAACGGCCACGCATGAGTTATCTTCATAGCAACGCTCACGCCTGTGTTATCGCCATAGCAACGGTCTCGCATGAGTTATCGCCACAGCAACGTCACGAATATCGCCATAGCAGCGGTCCCGTATGAGTTCGCCATAGCAACTGTCACGCATGAGTTATCGCCATAGCAACGGTCCCGCATGCGTATCGCCATAGCAACGTGACGAATGAGTTATCGCCATAGCAACGTCACGCTTGAGCTATCGCCATAGCAACTGTCACGCATGAGTTATCGCCATAGCAACGGTCACGCATGAGTTATCGCGGTAGCAACGTTCGCGAATGAGTTATCGCCATAGCAAAGGTCACGCATGAGTTATTGCCATAGCAACGGTCACGATTGAGTTATCGCCATACCAACGGTCATGCATGAGTTATCGCATAGCAACGGTCACGCATAAATTATCGCCATAGCAACGGTCACGCATGCGTATCGCCATAGCAACGGTGACGAATGAGTTAGGGCCATAGCAACGGTTACGCATGAGTTATCGCCATAGCAACTGTCACGCATGAGTTATCGCCATAGCAACGGTCACGAATAACGCCATAGCAACGATCCCGAATTAGTATCGCCATAGCAACTGTCACGCATGAGTTATCGCCATAGCAACGGTCACGAATGAGTTATCGCCATAACAACAGTCACGCATGAGTTATCTCCGTAGCAACGGTCGCGCATGAGTTATCGCCATAGCAACGGTCACGAATATTGCCATAGCAACGGTCCCGAATGAGTATGGCCAAAGCAACTGTCACGCATGAGTTATCGCCATCGCAACGGTCACGCATGAGTATCGCCATAGCAAAGGTCATGAATGAGTTATCGCCTTAGCAACGTCACGCATGAGCTATCGCCATAGCAACGGTCATGCATGAGTTATCGTCATAGCAACGGTCAGGAATGAGTTATCGCCATAGCAACAACGGTCACGAGTGAGTTATCGCCACAGCAACGGTCATGCATGAGTTAACGCATAGCAACGGTCACGCATAAATTATCGCCATTGCAACGGTCACGCATGAGTATCGCCATAGCAACGGTGACGAATGAGTTATCGCCATAGCAACGTTCACGCCTGAGTTATCGCCATAGCAACGGTCTCGCATGAGTTGTCGCCATAGCAACAGTCACGCATGAGTTATTCATAGCAACGGTCACGCATGAGTTATCGCCATGGCAACGGACACGAATGAGTTATCGTCATAGCACCAGTCACGCATGAGTTATCGCCATAGCAACTGTCACGCATGAGTTATCGCCATAGCAACAGTCACGAATATTGCCATAGCAACGGTCCCGAATGAGTATCGCCATAGCAACTGTCACGCATGAGTTATCGCCATAGCAACGGTCACGCATGAGTATCGCCATAGCAAAGGTCATGAATGAGTTATCGCCTTAGCAACGTCACGCATGAGCTATCGCCATGGCAACGGTCACGCATGAGTTATCGTCTTAGCAACGGTCACGAATGAGTTATCGCCATAGCAACAACGGTCACGAGTGAGTTTATCGCCATAGCAACGGTCATTCATGAGTTATCGCATAGCAACGGTCACGCATAAATTATCGCCATAGCAACGGTCACGCATGAGTATCGCCATAGCAACGGTCACGAATGTGTTATAGCCATAGCAACGGTCAAGCATGAGTTATCGCCATAGCAACGGCCACGCATGAGTTATCGCCTTAGCAACGGTCACGAATGAGTTGTCGCCATAGCAACGGTCAAGCATTAGTTATCGCCATAGCAACGGCCACGCATGAGTTATCTTCATAGCAACGGTCACGCCTGTGTTATCGCCATAGCAACGGTCTCGTATGAGTTATCGCCACAGCAACGTCACGAATATCGCCATAGCAGCGGTCCCGAATGAGGTCGCCATAGCAACTGTCACGCATGAGTTATCGCCATAGCAACGGTCCCGCATGCGTATCGCCATAGCAACGTGACGAATGAGTTATCGCCATAGCAACGTCACGCTTGAGCTATCGCCATAGCAACTGTCACGCATGAGTTATCGCCATAGCAAGGTCACGCATGAGTTATCGCCGTAGCAACGGTCGCGAATGAGTTATCGCCATAGCAACGGTCACGCATGAGTTATTGCCATAGCAACGGTCACGAGTGAGTTATCGCCATAGCAACGGCCATGCATGATTATCGCATAGCAACGGTCACGCATAAATTATCGCCATAGCAACGGTCACGCATGCGTATCGCCATAGCAACGGTGACGAATGAGTTAGCGCCATAGCAACGATTACGCATGAGTTATCGCCATAGCAACTGTCACGCATGAGTTATCGCCATAGCAACGGTCACGAATGTGTTATAGCCATAGCAACGGTCAAGCATGAGTTATCGCCATAGCAACGGCCACGCATGAGTTATCGCCTTAGCAACGGTCACGAATGAGTTGTCGCCATAGCAATGGTCAAGCATTAGTTATCGCCATAGCAACGGCCACGCATGAGTTATCTTCATAGCAACGGTCACGCCTGTGTTATCGCCATAGCAACGGTCTCGTATGAGTTATCGCAACAGCAACGTCACGAATATCGCCATAGCAGCGGTCCCGAATGAGGTCGCCATAGCAACTGTCACGCATGAGTTATCGCCATAGCAACGGTCCCGCATGCGTATCGCCATAGCAACGTGACGAATGAGTTATCGCCATAGCAACGTCACGCTTGAGCTATCGCCATAGCAACTGTCACGCATGAGTTATCGCCATAGCAACGGTCACGCATGAGTTATCGCCGTAGCAACGGTCGCGAATGAGTTATCGACATAGCAACGGTCACGCATGAGTTATTGCCATAGCAACGGTCACGCGTGAGTTATCGCCATAGCAACGGCCACACATGAGTTATCGCCATAGCAACGGTCACGAATGAGTTATCGCCGTAGCAACGGTCAAGCATGAGTTATCGCCATGGCAACGGCCACGCATGAGTTATCTTCATAGCAACGCTCACGCCTGTGTTATCGCCATAGCAACGGTCTCGCATGAGTTATCGCCACAGCAACGTCACGAATATCGCCATAGCAGCGGTCCCGTGTGAGTTCGCCATAGCAACTGTCACGCATGAGTTATCGCCATAGCAACGGTCCCGCATGCGTATCGCCATAGCAACGTGACGAATGAGTTATCGCCATAGCAACGTCACGCTTGAGCTATCGCCATAGCAACTGTCACGCATGAGTTATCGCCATAGCAACGGTCACGCATGAGTTATCGCGGTAGCAACGGTCGCGAATGAGTTATCGCCATAGCAAAGGTCACGCATGAGTTATTGCCATAGCAACGGTCACGATTGAGTTATCGCCATAGCAACGGTCATGCATGAGTTATCGCATAGCACCGGTCACGCATAAATTATCGCCATAGCAACGGTCACGCATGCGTATCGCCATAGCAACGGTGACGAATGAGTTAGGGCCATAGCAACGGTTACGCATGAGTTATCGCCATAGCAACTGTCACGCATGAGTTATCGCCATAGCAACGGTCACGAATAACGCCATAGCAACGATCCCGAATTAGTATCGCCATAGCAACTGTCACGCATGAGTTATCGCCATAGCAACGGTCACGAATGAGTTATCGCCATAACAACAGTCACGCATGAGTTATCTCCGTAGCAACGGTCGCGCATGAGTTATCGCCATAGCAACGGTCACGAATATTGCCATAGCAACGGTCCCGAATGAGTATGGCCAAAGCAACTGTCACGCATGAGTTATCGCCATCGCAACGGTCACGCATGAGTATCGCCATAGCAAAGGTCATGAATGAGTTATCGCCTTAGCAACGTCACGCATGAGCTATCGCCATAGCAACGGTCATGCATGAGTTATCGTCATAGCAACGGTCAGGAATGAGTTATCGCCATAGCAACAACGGTCACGAGTGAGTTATCGCCACAGCAACGGTCATGCATGAGTTAACGCATAGCAACGGTCACGCATAAATTATCGCCATTGCAACGGTCACGCATGAGTATCGCCATAGCAACGGTCACGAATGAGTTATCGCCATAGCAACGTTCACGCCTGAGTTATCGCCATAGCAACGGTCTCGCATGAGTTGTCGCCATAGCAACAGTCATGCATGAGTTATTCATAGCAACGGTCACGCATGAGTTATCGCCATGGCAACGGACACGAATGAGTTATCGTCATAGCACCAGTCACGCATGAGTTATCGCCATAGCAACTGTCACGCATGAGTTATCGCCATAGCAACAGTCACGAATATTGCCATAGCAACGGTCCCGAATCAGTATCGCCATAGCAACTGTCACGCATGAGTTATCGCCATAGTAACGGTCACGCATGAGTATCGCCATAGCAAAGGTCATGAATGAGTTATCGCCTTAGCAACGTCACGCATGAGCTATCGCCATGGCAACGGTCACGCATGAGTTATCGTCATAGCAACGGTCACGAATGAGCTATCGCCATAGCAACAACGGTCACGAGTGAGTTTATCGCCATAGCAACGGTCATTCATGAGTTATCGCATAGCAACGGTCACGCATAAATTATCGCCATAGCAACGGTCACGCATGAGTATCGCCATAGCAACGGTCACGAATGTGTTATAGCCATAGCAACGGTCAAGCATGAGTTATCGCCATAGCAACGGCCACGCATGAGTTATCGCCTTAGCAACGGTCACGAATGAGTTGTCGCCATAACAACGGTCAAGCATTAGTTATCGCCATAGCAACGGCCACGCATGAGTTATCTTCATAGCAACGGTCACGCCTGTGTTATCGCCATAGCAACGGTCTCGTATGAGTTATCGCCACAGCAACGTCACGAATATCGCCATAGCAGCGGTCCCGAATGAGGTCGCCATAGCAACTGTCAGGCATGAGTTATCGCCATAGCAACGGTCCCGCATGCGTATCGCCATAGCAACGTGACGAATGAGTTATCGCCATAGCAACGTCACGCTTGAGCTATCGCCATAGCAACTGTCACGCATGAGTTATCGCCATAGCAAGGTCACGCATGAGTTGTCGCCGTAGCAACGGTCGCGAATGAGTTATCGCCATAGCAACGGTCACGCATGAGTTATTGCCATAGCAACGGTCACGAGTGAGTTATCGCCATAGCAACGGCCATGCATGAGTTATCGCATAGCAACGGTCACGCATAAATTATCGCCATAGCAACGGTCACGCATGCGTATCGCCATAGCAACGGTGACGAATGAGTTAGCGCCATAGCAACGATTACGCATGAGTTATCGCCATAGCAACTGTCACGCATGAGTTATCGCCATAGCAACGGTCACGAATATCGCCATAGCAACGATCCCGAATTAGTATCGCCATAGCAACTGTCACGCATGAGTTATCGCCATAGCAACGGTCAAGCATGAGTTATCGCCATAGCAACGGCCACGCATGAGTTATCGCCATAGCAACGGTCACGAAGGAGTTATCGCCATAGCAACGGTCACGCATGCGTTATCGCCATAGCAACGTTCTCACATGAGTTTTCGCCATAGCAACAGTCACGCATGAGTTATTGCCATAGCAACGGTCACGCTTGATTTATCGCCATAGCAACGGTCACGAATGAGTTATCGCCATAACAGCAGTCACGCATGAGTTATCGCCATAGCAACGGTCACGCATGAGTTATCGCCATAGCAACGGTCAGGAATATTGCCATAGCAACGTTCCCGAATGAGTATCGCCATAGCAACTGTCACGCATGAGTTATCGCCACAGCAACGGTCACGCATGAGTATCGCCATAGCAAAGGTCACGATGAGTTATCGCCTTAGCAACGTCACGCATGAGCTATCGCCATAGCAACGGTCACGAATGAGTTATCGCCATAGCAACGGTCACGCACAAATTATCGCCATAGCAACGGCCACGCATGCGTATCGCCATAGCAACGGTGACGAATAAGTTAGCGCCATAGCAACGGTTACGCATGAGTTATCGCCATAGCAACTGTCACGCATGAGTTATCGCCATAGCAACGGTCACGAATATCGCCATAGCAACGATCCCGAATTAGTATCGCCATAGAAACTGTCACGCATGAGTTATCGCCATAGCAACGGTCACGCATGAATATCGCCATAGCAACGGTGACGAATGAGTTATCGCCATAGCAACGTCACGCATGAGTTATCGCCATAGCAACGGTCACGAATGAGTTATCGCCATAGCAACGGTCACGAATGAGTTATCGCCATAGCAACGTCACGCATGAGTTCACGAATGAGTTATCGCCTTAGCAACGTCACGCATGAGTTATCGCCATAGCAGCGGCCACGAATGAGTTATCGCCATAGCAATGTTCGCGCCTGAGTTATCGCCATAGCACCGGTCTTGCATGAGTTGTGGCCATAGCAACATTCACGCATGAGTTATTCATAGCAACGGTCACGCATGAGTTATCGCCATGGCAACGGACACGAATGAGTTATCGTCATAGCACCAGTCACGCATGAGTTATCGCCATAGCAACTGTCACGCATGAGTTATCGCCATAGCAACAGTCACGAATATTGCCATAGCGCATGAGTTATCGCCATACCAACGCTCACGCATGAGTATCGCCATAGCAGAGGTCATTACTGAGCTATTGCCTTAGCAACGTCACGCATGAGCTATCGCCATGGCAACGGTCACGCATGAGTTATCGTCATAGCAACGGTCACGAATGAGTTATCGCCATAGCAACAACGGTCACGAGTGAGTTTATCGCCATAGCAACGATCATGCATGAGTTATCGCATAGCAACGGTCACGCATAAATTATCGCCATAGCAACGGTCACGCATGAGTATCGCCATAGCAACGGTCACGAATGAGTTATCACCATAGCAACGGTCAAGCATGAGTTATCGCCATAGCAACGGCCACGCATGAGTTATCGCCATAGCAACGGTCACGAATATTGCCATAGCAACGGTCCCGAATGAGTATCGCCAAAGCAACTGTCACGCATGAGTTATCGCCATAGCAACGGTCACGCATGAGTATCGCCATAGCAAAGGTCATGAATGAGTTATCGCCTTAGCAACGTCACGCATGAGCTATCGCCATAGCAACGGTCACGCATGAGTTATCGCCATAGCAACGGTCACGAATGAGTTATCGCCATAGCAACAACGGTCACGAGTGAGTTATCGCCATAGCAACGGTCATGCATGAGTTATCGCATAGCAACGGTCACGCATAAATTATCGCCATAGCAACGGTCACGCATGAGTATCGCCATAGCAACGGTCACGAATGAGTTATCGCCATAGCAATGGTCAAGCATGAGTTATCGCCATAGCAACGGCCACGCATGAGTTATCGCCATAGCAACGGTCACGAATGAGTTATCGCCATAGCAACGGTCACGCATGCGTTATCGCCATAGCAACGGCCTCACATGAGTTTTCGCCAGGGCAACAGTCACGCATGAGTTATTGCCATAGCAACGGTCACGCTTGAGTTATCGCCATAGCAACGGTCACGAATGAGTTATCGCCTTAACAGCAGTCACGCATGAGTTATCGCCATAGCAACGGTCAAGCATGAGTTATCGCCATAGCAACGGTCACGAATATTGCCATAGCAACGTTCCCGAATGGGTATCGCCACAGCAACTGTCACGCATGAGTTATCGCCATAGCAACGGTCACGCATGAGTATCGCCATAGCAAAGGTCACGATGAGTTATCGCCTTAGCAACGTCACGCATGAGATATCGCCATAGCAACGGTCACGAATGAGTTATCGCCATAGCAACGGTCACGCATAAATAATCGCCATAGCAACGGCCACGCATGCTTATCGCCATAGCAACGGGGACGAATGAGTTAGCGCCATAGCAACGGTTACGCATGAGTTATCGCCATAGCAAATGTCACGCATGAGTTATCGCCATAGCAACGGTCACGAATATCGCCATAGCAACGATCCCAAATTAGTATCGCCATAGCAACTGTCACGCATGAGTTATCGCCATAGCAAGGGTCACGCATGAATATCGCCATAGCAACGGTCACGAATGAGTTATCGCCATAGCAACGTCACGCATGAGTTATCGCCATAGCAACGGTCACGAATGAGTTATCGCCATAGCAACAGTCACGAATGAGTTATCGCCATAGCAACGTCACGCATGAGTTCTCGAATGAGTTATCGCCATAGCAACGACACGCATGAGTTATCGCCATAGCAACGGTCACGAATGAGTTATCGCCATAGCAATGTTCACGCCTGAGTTATCGCCATAGCACCGGTCTTGCATGAGTTGTCGCCATAGCAACAGTCACGCATGAGTTATTCATAGCAACGGTCACGCATGAGTTATCGCCATGGCAACGGACACGAATGAGTTCTCGTCATAGCACCAGTCACGCATGAGTTATCGCCATAGCAACTGTCACGCATGAGTTATCGCCATAGCAACAGTCACAAATATTGCCATAGCAACGGTCCCGAATGAGTATCGCCATAGCAACTGTCACGCATGAGTTATCGCCATAGCAATGGTCACGCATAAGTATCGCCATAGCAAAGGTCATGAATGAGTTATCGCCTTAGCAACGTCACGCATGAGCTATCGCCATGGCAACGGTCACGCATGAGTTATCGTCATAGCAACGGTCACGAATGAGTTATCGCCATAGCAACAACGGTCACGAGTGAGTTTATCGCCATAGCAACGATCATGCATGAGTTATCGCATAGCAACGGTCACGCATAAATTATCGCCATAGCAACGGTCACGCATGAGTATCGCCATAGCAACGGTCACGAATGAGTTATCGCCATAGCAACGGTCAAGCATGAGTTATCGCCATAGCAGCGGCCACACATGAGTTATCGCCATAGCAACGGTCACGAATGAGTTATCGCCGTAGCAACGGTCAAGCATGAGTTATCGCCATAGCAACGGCCACGTATGAGTTATCTTCATAGCAACGGTCACGCCTGTGTTATCGCCATAGCAACGGTCTCGCATGAGTTATCGCCACAGCAACGTCACGAATATCGCCATAGCAGCGGTCCCGTATGAGTTCGCCATAGCAACTGTCACGCATGAGTTATCGCCATTGCAACGGTCCCGCATGCGTATCGCCATAGCAACGTGACGAATGAGTTATCGCCATAGCAACGTCACGCTTGAGCTATCGCCATAGCAACTGTCACGCATGAGTTATCGCCATAGCAACGGTCACGCATGAGTTATCGCGGTAGCAACGGTCGCGAATGAGTTATCGCCATAGCAAAGGTCACGCATGAGTTATTGCCATAGCAACGGTCACGATTGAGTTATCGCCATAGCAACGGTCATGCATGAGTTATCGCATAGCACCGGTCACGCATAAATTATCGCCATAGCAACGGTCACGCATGCGTATCGCCATAGCAACGGTGACGAATGAGTTAGCGCCATAGCAACGGTTACGCATGAGTTATCGCCATAGCAACTGTCACGCATGAGTTATCGCCATAGCAACGGTCACGAATATCGCCATAGCAACGATCCCGAATTAGTATCGCCATAGCAACTGTCACGCATGAGTTATCGCCATAGCAACGGTCACGAATGAGTTATCGCCATAACAACAGTCACGCATGAGTTATCTCCGTAGCAACGGTCGCGCATGAGTTATCGCCATAGCAACGGTCACGAATATTGCCATAGCAACGGTCCCGAATGAGTATGGCCAAAGCAACTGTCACGCATGAGTTATCGCCATAGCAACGGTCACGCATGAGTATCGCCATAGCAAAGGTCATGAATGAGTTATCGCCTTAGCAACGTCACGCATGAACTATCGCCATAGCAGCGGTCATGCATGAGTTATCGTCATAGCAACGGTCAGGAATGAGTTATCGCCATAGCAACAACGGTCACGAGTGAGTTATCGCCATAGCAACGGTCATGCATGAGTTAACGCATAGCAACGGTCACGCATAAATTATCGCCATAGCAACGGTCACGCATGAGTATCGCCATAGCAACGGTCACGAATGAGTTATCGCCATAGCAACGTTCACGCCTGAGTTATCGCCATAGCAACGGTCTCGCATGAGTTGTCGCCATAGCAACAGTCACGCATGAGTTATTCATAGCAACGGTCACGCATGAGTTATCGCCATGGCAACGGACACGAATGAGTTATCGTCATAGCACCAGTCACGCATGAGTTATCGCCATAGCAACTGTCACGCATGAGTTATCGCCATAGCAACAGTCACGAATATTGCCATAGCAACGGTCCCGAATGAGTATCGCCATAGCAACTGTCACGCATGAGTTATCGCCATAACAACGGTCACGCATGAGTATCGCCATAGCAAAGGTCATGAATGAGTTATCGCCTTAGCAACGTCACGCATGAGCTATCGCCATGGCAACGGTCACGCATGAGTTATCGTCATAGCAACGGTCACGAATGAGTTATCGCCATAGCAAAAACGGTCACGAGTGATTTTATCGCCATAGCAACGGTCGTGCATGAGTTATCGCATAGCAACGGTCACGCATAAATTATCGCCATAGCAACGGTCACGCATGAGTATCGCCATAGCAACGGTCACGAATGTGTTATAGCCATAGCAACGGTCAAGCATGAGTTATCGCCATAGCAACGGCCACGCATGAGTTATCGCCTTAGCAACGGTCACGAATGAGTTGTCGCCATAGCAGCGGTCAAGCATTAGTTATCGCCATAGCAACGGCCACGCATGAGTTATCTTCATAGCAACGGTCACGCCTGTGTTATCGCCATAGCAACGGTCTCGTATGAGTTATCGCAACAGCAACGTCACGAATATCGCCATAGCAGCGGGCCCGAATGAGGTCGCCATAGCAACTGTCACGCATGAGTTATCGCCATAGCAACGGTCCCGCATGCGTATCGCCATAGCAACGTGACGAATGAGTTATCGCCATAGCAACGTCACGCTTGAGCTATCGCCATAGCAACTGTCACGCATGAGTTATCGCCATAGCAACGGTCACGCATGAGTTATCGCCGTAGCAACGGTCGCGAATGAGTTATCGACATAGCAACGGTCACGCATGAGTTATTGCCATAGCAACGGTCACGAGTGAGTTATCGCCATAGCAACGGCCACACATGAGTTATCGCCATAGCAACGGTCACGAATGAGTTATCGCCGTAGCAACGGTCAAGCATGAGTTATCGCCATGGCAACGGCCACGCATGAGTTATCTTCATAGCAACGCTCACGCCTGTGTTATCGCCATAGCAACGGTCTCGCATGAGTTATCGCCACAGCAACGTCACGAATATCGCCATAGCAGCGGTCCCGTATGAGTTCGCCATAGCAACTGTCACGCATGAGTTATCGCCATAGCAACGGTCCCGCATGCGTATCGCCATAGCAACGTGACGAATGAGTTATCGCCATAGCAACGTCACGCTTGAGCTATCGCCATAGCAACTGTCACGCATGAGTTATCGCCATAGCAACGGTCACGCATGAGTTATCGCGGTAGCAACGTTCGCGAATGAGTTATCGCCATAGCAAAGGTCACGCATGAGTTATTGCCATAGCAACGGTCACGATTGAGTTATCGCCATACCAACGGTCATGCATGAGTTATCGCATAGCAACGGTCACGCATAAATTATCGCCATAGCAACGGTCACGCATGCGTATCGCCATAGCAACGGTGACGAATGAGTTAGGGCCATAGCAACGGTTACGCATGAGTTATCGCCATAGCAACTGTCACGCATGAGTTATCGCCATAGCAACGGTCACGAATAACGCCATAGCAACGATCCCGAATTAGTATCGCCATAGCAACTGTCACGCATGAGTTATCGCCATAGCAACGGTCACGAATGAGTTATCGCCATAACAACAGTCACGCATGAGTTATCTCCGTAGCAACGGTCGCGCATGAGTTATCGCCATAGCAACGGTCACGAATATTGCCATAGCAACGGTCCCGAATGAGTATGGCCAAAGCAACTGTCACGCATGAGTTATCGCCATCGCAACGGTCACGCATGAGTATCGCCATAGCAAAGGTCATGAATGAGTTATCGCCTTAGCAACGTCACGCATGAGCTATCGCCATAGCAACGGTCATGCATGAGTTATCGTCATAGCAACGGTCAGGAATGAGTTATCGCCATAGCAACAACGGTCACGAGTGAGTTATCGCCACAGCAACGGTCATGCATGAGTTAACGCATAGCAACGGTCACGCATAAATTATCGCCATTGCAACGGTCACGCATGAGTATCGCCATAGCAACGGTGACGAATGAGTTATCGCCATAGCAACGTTCACGCCTGAGTTATCGCCATAGCAACGGTCTCGCATGAGTTGTCGCCATAGCAACAGTCACGCATGAGTTATTCATAGCAACGGTCACGCATGAGTTATCGCCATGGCAACGGACACGAATGAGTTATCGTCATAGCACCAGCCACGCATGAGTTATCGCCATAGCAACTGTCACGCATGAGTTATCGCCATAGCAACAGTCACGAATATTGCCATAGCAACGGTCCCGAATGAGTATCGCCATAGCAACTGTCACGCATGAGTTATCGCCATAGCAACGGTCACGCGTGAGTATCGCCATAGCAAAGGTCATGAATGAGTTATCGCCTTAGCAACGTCACGCATGAGCTATCGCCATGGCAACGGTCACGCATGAGTTATCGTCATAGCAACGGTCACGAATGAGTTTTCGCCATAGCAACAACGGTCACGAGTGAGTTTATCGCCATAGCAACGGTCATGCATGAGTTATCGCATAGCAACGGTCACGCATAAATTATCGCCATAGCAACGGTCACGCATGAGTATCGCCATAGCAACGGTCACGAATGTGTTATAGCCATAGCAACGGTCAAGCATGAGTTATCGCCATAGCAACGGCCACGCATGAGTTATCGCCTTAGCAACGGTCACGAATGAGTTGTCGCCATGGCAACGGTCAAGCATTAGTTATCGCCATAGCAACGGCCACGCATGAGTTATCTTCATAGCAACGGTCACGCCTGTGTTATCGCCATAGCAACGGTCTCGTATGAGTTATCGCAACAGCAACGTCACGAATATCGCCATAGCAGCGGTCCCGAATGAGGTCGCCATAGCAACTGTCACGCATGAGTTATCGCCATAGCAACGGTCCCGCATGCGTATCGCCATAGCAACGTGACGAATGAGTTATCGCCATAGCAACGTCACGCTTGAGCTATCGCCATAGCAACTGTCACGCATGAGTTATCGCCATAGCAACGGTCACGCATGAGTTATCGCCGTAGCAACGGTCGCGAATGAGTTATCGACATAGCAACGGTCACGCATGAGTTATTGCCATAGCAACGGTCACGAGTGAGTTATCGCCATAGCAACGGCCATGCATGAGTTATCGCATAGCAACGGTCACGCATAAATTATCGCCATAGCAACGGTCACGCATGCGTATCGCCATAGCAACGGTGACGAATGAGTTATCGCCATAGCAACGGTTACGCATGAGTTATCGCCTGCTTCTTCCCAACTGTCACTGAGTTAATAAGCGCAGCAACGGTCACGAATATCGCCATAGCAACGATCCTGAATTAGTATCGCCATAGCAACTGTCACGCATGAGTTATCGCCATAGCAACGGTCACGCATGAATATCGCCATAGCAACGGTCACGAATGAGTTATCGCCATAGCAACGGCACGCATGAGTTATCGCCATAGCAACGGTCACGAATGAGTTATCGCCATAGCAACGGTCACGAATGAGTTATCGCCATAGCAACGTCACGCATGAGTTATCGCCATAGCAACGGTCACGAACGAGTTATCGCCATAGCAACGTTCACGCATGAGTTATCGCCATAGCACCGGTCTCGCATGAGTTGTCGCCATAGCAACAGTCACGCATGAGTTATTCATAGCAACGGTCACGCATGAGTTATCGCCATGGCAACGGACACGAATGAGTTATCGTCATAGCACCAGTCACGCATGAGTTATCGCCATAGCAACAGTCACGAATATTGCCATAGCAACGGTCCCGAATGAGTATCGCCATAGCAACGGTAACGCATGAGTATCGCCATAGCAAAGGTCATGAATGAGGTATCGCCTTAGCAACGTCACGCATGAGCTCTCGCCATGGCAACGGTCACGCATGAGTTATCGTCATCGCCATAGCAACAACGGTCACGAGTGAGTTTATCGCCATAGCAACGATCATGCATGAGTTATCGCATAGCAACGATCACGCATAAATTATCGCCATAGCAACGCTCACGCGTGAGTATCGCCATAGCAACGTCAAGCATGAGTTATCGCCATAGCAACGGCCACGCATGAGTTATCGCCATAGCAACGGTCACGAATATTGCCATAGCAACGGTCCCGAATGAGTATCGCCAAAGCAACTGTCACGCATGAGTTATCGCCATAGCAACGGTCACGCATGAGTATCGCCATAGCAAAGGTCATGAATGAGATATCGCCTTAGCAACGTCACGCATGAGTTATCGTCATAGCAAGGGTCACGAATGAGTTATCGCCATAGCAACAACGGTCACGAGTGAGTTATCGCCATAGCAACGGTCATGCATGAGTTATCGCATAGCAACGGTCACGCAAAAATTATCGCCATAGCAACGGTCACGCATGAGTATCGCCATAGCAATGGTCACGAATGAGTTATCGCCATAGCAACGGTCAAGCATGAGTTAATGCCATAGCAACGGCCACGCATGAGTTATCGCCATAGCAACGGTCACGAATGAGTTATCGCCATAGCAACGGTCACGCATGCGTTATCGCCATAGCAACGTTCTCACATGAGTTTTCGCCATAGCAACAGTCACGCATGAGTTATTGCCATAGCAACGGTCACGCTTGAGTTATGGCCATAGCAACGGTCACGAATGAGTTATCGCCATAACAGCAGTCACGCATGAGTTATCGCCATAGCAACGGTCACGCATGAGCTATCGCCATAGCAACGGTCACGAATATTGCCAAAGCAATGTTCCCGAATGAGTATCGCCATAGCAACTGTCACGCATGAGTATCGCCTTAGCAACGTCACGCATGAGCTATCGCCATAGCAACGGTCACGAATGAGTTATCGCATAGCAACGGTCACGCATAAATTATCGCCATAGCAACGGTCACGCATGAGTATCGCCATAGCAACGGTCACGAATGAGTTATCACCATAGCAACGGTCAAGCATGAGTTATCGCTATAGCAACGGCCACGCATGAGTTATCGCCATAGCAACGGTCACGAATATTGCCATAGCAACGGTCCCGAATGAGTATCGCCAAAGCAACTGTCACGCATGAGTTATCGCCATAGCAACGGTCACGCATGAGTATCGCCATAGCAAAGGTCATGAATGAGTTATCGCCTTAGCAACGTTACGCATGAGCTATCGCCATAGCAACGGTCACGCAAGAGTTATCGTCATAGCAACGGTCACGAATGAGTTATCGCCATAGCAACAACGGTCACGAGTGAGTTATCGCCATAGCAACGGTCATGCATGAGTTATCGCATAGCAAAGGTCACGCATAAATTATCGCCATAGCAACGGTCTCACATGAGTTTTCGCCATAGCAACAGTCACGCATGAGTTATTGCCATAGCAACGGTCACGCTTGAGTTATCGCCATAGCAACGGTCACGAATGAGTTATCGCCTTAACAGCAGTCACGCATGAGTTATCGCCATAGCAACGGCCACGCATGAGTTATCGCCATAGCAACGGTCACGAATATTGCCATAGCAACGTTCCCGAATGAGTATCGCCATAGCAACTGTCACGCATGAGTTATCGCCATAGCAACGGTCACGAATGAGTATCGCCATAGCAAAGGTCACGATGAGTTATCGCCTTAGCAACGTCACGCATGAGCTATCGCCATAGCAACGGTCACGAATGAGTTATCGCCATAGCAACGGTCACGCATAAATTATCGCCATAGCAACGGCCACGCATGCGTATCGCCATAGCAAGGGTGACGAATGAGTTAGCGCCATAGCAACGGTTACGCATGAGTTATCGCCATAGCAACTGTCACGCATGAGTTATCGCCATAGCAACGGTCACGAATATCGCCATAGCAACGACCCCGAATTAGTATCGCCATAGCAACTGTCACGCATGAGTTATCGCCATAGCAACGGTCACGCATGAATATCGCCATAGCAACGGTCACGAATGAGTTATCGCCATAGCAACGTCACGCATGAGTTATCGCCATAGCAACGGTCACGAATGAGTTATCGCCATAGCAACGGTCACCAATGAGTTATCGCCATAGCAACGTCACGCATGAGTTCACGAATGAGTTATCGCCATAGCAACGTCACGCATGAGTTATCGCCATAGCAACGGTCACGAATGAGTTATCGCCATAGCAATGTTCACGCCTGAGTTATCGCCATAGCACCGGTCTTGCATGAGTTGTCGCCATAGCAACAGTCACGCATGAGTTATTCATAGCAACGGTCACGCTTGAGTTATCGCCATGGCAACGGACACGAATGAGTTATCGTCATAGCACCAGTCACGCATGAGTTATCGCCATAGCAACTGTCACGCATGAGTTATCGCCATAGCAACAGTAACGAATATTGCCATAGCAACGGTCCCGAATCAGTATCGCCATAGCAACTGTCACGCATGAGTTATCGCCATAGCAACGGTCACGCATGAGTATCGCCATAGCAAAGGTCATGAATGAGTTATCGCCTTAGCAACGTCACGCATGAGCTATCGCCATGGCAACGGCACGCATGAGTTATCGTCATAGCAACGGTCACGAATGAGTTATCGCCATAGCAACAACGGTCACGAGTGAGTTTATCGCCATAGCAACGGTCATGCATGAGTTATCGCATAGCAACGGTCACGCATAAATTATCGCCACAGCAACGGTCACGCATGAGTATCGCCATAGCAACGGTCACGAATGAGTTATCGCCATAGCAACGTTCAATCATGAGTTATCGCCATAGCAACGGCCACGCATGAGTCATCGCCATAGCAACGGTCACGAATGAGTTATCGCCGTAGCAACGGTCAAGCATGAGTTATCGCCATAGCAACGGCCACGCATGAGTTATCTTCATAGCAACGGTCACGCCTGTGTTATCGCCATAGCATCGGTCTCGCATGAGTTATCGCCACAGCAACGTCACGAATATCGCCATAGCAGCGGTTCCGAATGAGTTCGCCATAGCAACTGTCACGCATGAGTTATCGCCATAGCAACGGTCCCGCATGCGTATCGCCATAGCAACGTGACGAATGAGTTATCGCCATAGCAACGTCACGCTTGAGCTATCGCCATAGCAACTGTCACGCATGAGTTATCGCCATAGCAACGGTCACGCATGAGTTATCGCGGTAGCAACGGTCGCGAATGAGTTATCGTCATAGCAACGGTCACGCATGAGTTATTGCCATAGCAACGGTCACGAGTGAGTTATCGCCATAGCAACGGTCATGCATGAGTTATCGCATAGCAACGGTCACGCATAAATTATCGCCATAGCAACGGTCACGCATAAATTATCGCCATAGCAACGGTGACGAATGAGTTAGCGCCATAGCAACGGTTACGCATGAGTTATCGCCATAGCAACTGTCACGCATGAGCTATCGCCATAGCAACGGTCACGAATATCGCCATAGCAACGATCCCGAATTAGTATCGCCATAGCAACTGTCACGCATGAGTTATCGCCATAGCAACGGTCACGAATGAGTTATCGCCATAACAACAGTCACGCATGAGTTATCTCCGTAGCAACGGTCGCGCATGAGTTATCGCCATAGCAACGGTTACGAATATTGCCATAGCAACGGTCCCGAATGAGTATGGCCAAAGCAATTGTCACGCATGAGTTATCGCCATAGCAACGGTCACGCATGAGTATCGCCATAGCAAAGGTCATGAATGAGTTATCGCCTTAGCAACGTCACGCATGAGCTATCGCCATAGCAACGGTCATGCATGAGTTATCGTCATAGCAACGGTCAGGAATGCGTTATCGCCATAGCAACAACGGTCACGACTGAGTTATCGCCATAGCAACGGTCATGCATGAGTTAACGCATAGCAACGGTCACGCAAAAAACTATCGCCATAGCAACGGTCACGCATGAGTATCGCCATAGCAACGGTCACGAATGAGTTATCGCCATAGCAACGTTCACGCCTGAGTTATCGCCATAGCAACGGTCTCGCATGAGTTGTCGCCATAGCAACAGTCACGCATGAGTTATTCATAGCAACGGTCACGCATGAGTTATCGCCATGGCAACGGACACGAATGAGTTATCGTCATAGCACCAGTCACGCATGAGTTATCGCCATAGCAACTGTCACGCATGAGTTATCGCCATAGCAACAGTCACAAATATTGCCATAGCAACGGTCCCGAATCAGTATCGCCATAGCAACTGTCACGCATGAGTTATCGCCATAGCAACGGTCACGCATAAGTATCGCCATAGCAAAGGTCATGAATGAGTTATCGCCTTAGCAACGTCACGCATGAGCTATCGCCATGGCAACGGTCACGCATGAGTTATCGTCATAGCAACGGTCACGAATGAGTTATCGCCATAGCAACAACGGTCACGAGTGAGTTTATCGCCATAGCAACGGTCATGCATGAGTTATCGCATAGCAACGGTCACGCATAAATTATCGCCATAGCAACGGTCACGCATGAGTATCGCCATAGCAACGGTCACGAATGAGTTATCGCCATAGCAACGGTCAAGCATGAGTTATCGCCATAGCAACGGCCACACATGAGTTATCGCCATAGCAACGGTCACGAATGAGTTATCGCCGTAGCAACGATCAAGCATGAGTTATCGCCATGGCAACGGCCACGCATGAGTTATCTTCATAGCAACGCTCACGCCTGTGTTATCGCCATAGCAACGGTCTCGCATGAGTTATCGCCACAGCAACGTCACGAATATCGCCATAGCAGCGGTCCCGTATGAGTTCGCCATAGCAACTGTCACGCATGAGTTATCGCCATAGCAACGGTCCCGCATGCGTATCGCCATAGCAACGTGACGAATGAGTTATCGCCATAGCAACGTCACGCTTGAGCTATCGCCATAGCAACTGTCACGCATGAGTTATCGCCATAGCAACGGTCACGCATGAGTTATCGCGGTAGCAACGGTCGCGAATGAGTTATCGCCATAGCAAAGGTCACGCATGAGTTATTGCCATAGCAACGGTCACGATTGAGTTATCGCCATAGCAACGGTCATGCATGAGTTATCGCATAGCAACGGTCACGCATAAATTATCGCCATAGCAACGGTCACGCATGCGTATCGCCATAGCAACGGTGACGAATGAGTTAGGGCCATAGCAACGGTTACGCATGAGTTATCGCCATAGCAACTGTCAGGCATGAGTTATCGCCATAGCAACGGTCACGAATATCGCCATAGCAACGATCCCGAATTAGTATCGCCATAGCAACTGTCACGCATGAGTTATCGCCATAGCAACGGTCACGAATGAGTTATCGCCATAACAACAGTCACGCATGAGTTATCTCCGTAGCAACGGTCGCGCATGAGTTATCGCCATAGCAACGGTCACGAATATTGCCATAGCAACGGTCCCGAATGAGTATGGCCAAAGCAACTGTCACGCATGAGTTATCGCCATAGCAACGGTCACGCATGAGTATCGCCATAGCAAAGGTCATGAATGAGTTATCGCCTTAGCAACGTCACGCATGAGCTATCGCCATAGCAACGGTCATGCATGAGTTATCGTCATAGCAACGGTCAGGAATGAGTTATCGCCATAGCAACAACGGTCACGAGTGAGTTATCGCCATAGCAACGGTCATGCATGAGTTAACGCATAGCAACGGTCACGCATAAATTATCGCCATAGCAACGGTCACGCATGAGTATCGCCATAGCAACGGTCACGAATGAGTTATCGCCATAGCAACGTTCACGCCTGAGTTATCGCCATAGCAACGGTCTCGCATGAGTTGTCGCCATAGCAACAGTCACGCATGAGTTATTCATAGCAACGGTCACGCATGAGTTATCGCCATGGCAACGGACACGAATGAGTTATCGTCATAGCACCAGTCACGCATGAGTTATCGCCATAGCAACTGTCACGCATGAGTTATCGCCATAGCAACAGTCACGAATATTGCCATAGCAACGGTCCCGAATCAGTATCGCCATAGCAACTGTCACGCATGAGTATCGCCATAGCAACGGTCACGAATGAGTATCGCCATAGCAAATGAGTTATCGCCTTAGCAACGTCACGCATGAGCTATCGCCATGGCAACGGTCACGCATGAGTTATCGTCATAACAACGATCACGAATGAGTTATCGCCATAGCAACAACGGTCACGAGTGAGTTTATCGCCATAGCAACGATCATGCATGAGTTATCGCATAGCAACGGTCACGCATAAATTATCGCCATAGCAACGGTCACGCATGAGTATCGCCATAGCAACGGTCACGAATGTGTTATAGCCATAGCAACGGTCAAGCATGAGTTATCGCCATAGCAACGGCCACGCATGAGTTATCGCCTTAGCAACGGTCACGAATGAGTTGTCGCCATAGCAACGGTCAAGCATTAGTTATCGCCATAGCAACGGCCACGCATGAGTTATCTTCATAGCAACGGTCACGCCTGTGTTATCGCCATAGCAACGGTCTCGTATGAGTTATCGCAACAGCAACGTCACGAATATCGCCATAGCAGCGGTCCCGAATGAGGTCGCCATAGCAACTGTCACGCATGAGTTATCGCCATAGCAACGGTCCCGCATGCGTATCGCCATAGCAACGTGACGAATGAGTTATCGCCATAGCAACGTCACGCTTGAGCTATCGCCATAGCAACTGTCACGCATGAGTTATCGCCATAGCAACGGTCACGCATGAGTTATCGCCGTAGCAACGGTCGCGAATGAGTTATCGACATAGCAACGGTCACGCATGAGTTATTGCCATAGCAACGGTCACGAGTGAGTTATCGCCATAGCAACGGCCACACATGAGTTATCGCCATAGCAACGGTCACGAATGAGTTATCGCCGTAGCAACGGTCAAGCATGAGTTATCGCCATGGCAACGGCCACGCATGAGTTATCTTCATAGCAACGCTCACGCCTGTGTTATCGCCATAGCAACGGTCTCGCATGAGTTATCGCCACAGCAACGTCACGAATATCGCCATAGCAGCGGTCCCGTATGAGTTCGCCATAGCAACTGTCACGCATGAGTTATCGCCATAGCAACGGTCCCGCATGCGTATCGCCATAGCAACGTGACGAATGAGTTATCGCCATAGCAACGTCACGCTTGAGCTATCGCCATAGCAACTGTCACGCATGAGTTATCGCCATAGCAACGGTCACGCATGAGTTATCGCGGTAGCAACGTTCGCGAATGAGTTATCGCCATAGCAAAGGTCACGCATGAGTTATTGCCATAGCAACGGTCACGATTGAGTTATCGCCATACCAACGGTCATGCATGAGTTATCGCATAGCAACGGTCACGCATAAATTATCGCCATAGCAACGGTCACGCATGCGTATCGCCATAGCAACGGTGACGAATGAGTTAGGGCCATAGCAACGGTTACGCATGAGTTATCGCCATAGCAACTGTCACGCATGAGTTATCGCCATAGCAACGGTCACGAATAACGCCATAGCAACGATCCCGAATTAGTATCGCCATAGCAACTGTCACGCATGAGTTATCGCCATAGCAACGGTCACGAATGAGTTATCGCCATAACAACAGTCACGCATGAGTTATCTCCGTAGCAACGGTCGCGCATGAGTTATCGCCATAGCAACGGTCACGAATATTGCCATAGCAACGGTCCCGAATGAGTATGGCCAAAGCAACTGTCACGCATGAGTTATCGCCATCGCAACGGTCACGCATGAGTATCGCCATAGCAAAGGTCATGAATGAGTTATCGCCTTAGCAACGTCACGCATGAGCTATCGCCATAGCAACGGTCATGCATGAGTTATCGTCATAGCAACGGTCAGGAATGAGTTATCGCCATAGCAACAACGGTCACGAGTGAGTTATCGCCACAGCAACGGTCATGCATGAGTTAACGCATAGCAACGGTCACGCATAAATTATCGCCATTGCAACGGTCACGCATGAGTATCGCCATAGCAACGGTGACGAATGAGTTATCGCCATAGCAACGTTCACGCCTGAGTTATCGCCATAGCAACGGTCTCGCATGAGTTGTCGCCATAGCAACAGTCACGCATGAGTTATTCATAGCAACGGTCACGCATGAGTTATCGCCATGGCAACGGACACGAATGAGTTATCGTCATAGCACCAGCCACGCATGAGTTATCGCCATAGCAACTGTCACGCATGAGTTATCGCCATAGCAACAGTCACGAATATTGCCATAGCAACGGTCCCGAATGAGTATCGCCATAGCAACTGTCACGCATGAGTTATCGCCATAGCAACGGTCACGCGTGAGTATCGCCATAGCAAAGGTCATGAATGAGTTATCGCCTTAGCAACGTCACGCATGAGCTATCGCCATGGCAACGGTCACGCATGAGTTATCGTCATAGCAACGGTCACGAATGAGTTTTCGCCATAGCAACAACGGTCACGAGTGAGTTTATCGCCATAGCAACGGTCATGCATGAGTTATCGCATAGCAACGGTCACGCATAAATTATCGCCATAGCAACGGTCACGCATGAGTATCGCCATAGCAACGGTCACGAATGTGTTATAGCCATAGCAACGGTCAAGCATGAGTTATCGCCATAGCAACGGCCACGCATGAGTTATCGCCTTAGCAACGGTCACGAATGAGTTGTCGCCATAGCAACGGTCAAGCATTAGTTATCGCCATAGCAACGGCCACGCATGAGTTATCTTCATAGCAACGGTCACGCCTGTGTTATCGCCATAGCAACGGTCTCGTATGAGTTATCGCAACAGCAACGTCACGAATATCGCCATAGCAGCGGTCCCGAATGAGGTCGCCATAGCAACTGTCACGCATGAGTTATCGCCATAGCAACGGTCCCGCATGCGTATCGCCATAGCAACGTGACGAATGAGTTATCGCCATAGCAACGTCACGCTTGAGCTATCGCCATAGCAACTGTCACGCATGAGTTATCGCCATAGCAACGGTCACGCATGAGTTATCGCCGTAGCAACGGTCGCGAATGAGTTATCGACATAGCAACGGTCACGCATGAGTTATTGCCATAGCAACGGTCACGAGTGAGTTATCGCCATAGCAACGGCCATGCATGAGTTATCGCATAGCAACGGTCACGCATAAATTATCGCCATAGCAACGGTCACGCATGCGTATCGCCATAGCAACGGTGACGAATGAGTTATCGCCATAGCAACGGTTACGCATGAGTTATCGCCATAGCAACTGTCACGCATGAGTTATCGCCATAGCAACAGTCACGAATATCGACATAGCAACGATCCCGAATTAGTATCGCCATAGCAACTGTCACGCATGAGTTATCGCCATAGCAACGGTCACGCATGAATATCGCCATAGCAACGGTCACGAATGAGTTATCGCCATAGCAACGGCACGCATGAGTTATCGCCATAGCAACGGTCACGAATGAGTTATCGCCATAGCAACGGTCACGAATGAGTTATCGCCATAGCAACGTCACGCATGAGTTATCGCCATAGCAACGGTCACGAATGAGTTATCGCCATAGCAACGTTCACGCCTGAGTTATCGCCATAGCACCGGTCTCGCATGAGTTGTCGCCATAGCAACAGTCACGCATGAGTTATTCATAGCAACGGTCACGCATGAGTTATCGCCATGGCAACGGACACGAATGAGTTATCGTCATAGCACCAGTCACGCATGAGTTATCGCCATAGCAACAGTCACGAATATTGCCATAGCAACGGTCCCGAATGAGTATCGCCATAGCAACGGTAACGCATGAGTATCGCCATAGCAAAGGTCATGAATGAGGTATCGCCTTAGCAACGTCACGCATGAGCTCTCGCCATGGCAACGGTCACGCATGAGTTATCGTCATCGCCATAGCAACAACGGTCACGAGTGAGTTTTTCGCCATAGCAACGATCATGCATGAGTTATCGCATAGCAACGATCACGCATAAATTATCGCCATAGCAACGCTCACGCATGAGTATCGCCATAGCAACGTCAAGCATGAGTTATCGCCATAGCAACGGCCACGCATGAGTTATCGCCATAGCAACGGTCACGAATATTGCCATAGCAACGGTCCCGAATGAGTATCGTCAAAGCAACTGTCACGCATGAGTTATCGCCAAAGCAACGGTCACGCATGAGTATCGCCATAGCAAAGGTCATGAATGAGTTATCGCCTTAGCAACGTCACGCATGAGCTATCGCCATAGCAACGGTCACGCATGAGTTATCGTCATAGCAGCGGTCACGAATGAGTTATCGCCATAGCAACAACGGTCACGAGTGAGTTATCGCCATAGCAACGGTCATGCATGAGTTATCGCATAGCAACGGTCACGCAAAAATTATCGCCATAGCAACGGTCACGCATGAGTATCGCCATAGCAATGGTCACGAATGAGTTATCGCCATAGCAACGGTCAAGCATGAGTTAATGCCATAGCAACGGCCACGCATGAGTTATCGCCATAGCAACGGTCACGAATGAGTTATCGCCATAGCAACGGTCACGCATGCGTTATCGCCATAGCAACGTTCTCACATGAGTTTTCGCCATAGCAACAGTCACGCATGAGTTATTGCCATAGCAACGGTCACGCTTGAGTTATGGCCATAGCAACGGTCACGAATGAGTTATCGCCATAACAGCAGTCACGCATGAGTTATCGCCATAGCAACGGTCACGCATGAGCTATCGCCATAGCAACGGTCACGAATATTGCCATAGCAATGTTCCCGAATGAGTATCGCCATAGCAACTGTCACGCATGAGTATCGCCTTAGCAACGTCACGCATGAGCTATCGCCATAGCAACGGTCACGAATGAGTTATCGCATAGCAACGGTCACGCATAAATTATCGCCATAGCAACGGTCACGCATGAGTATCGCCATAGCAACGGTCACGAATGAGTTATCACCATAGCAACGGTCAAGCATGAGTTATCGCTATAGCAACGGCCACGCATGAGTTATCGCCATAGCAACGGTCACGAATATTGCCATAGCAACGGTCCCGAATGAGTATCGCCAAAGCAACTGTCACGCATGAGTTATCGCCATAGCAACGGTCACGCATGAGTATCGCCATAGCAAAGGTCATGAATGAGTTATCGCCTTAGCAACGTTACGCATGAGCTATCGCCATAGCAACGGTCACGCAAGAGTTATCGTCATAGCAACGGTCACGAATGAGTTATCGCCATAGCAACAACGGTCACGAGTGAGTTATCGCCATAGCAACGGTCATGCATGAGTTATCGCATAGCAAAGGTCACGCATAAATTATCGCCATAGCAACGGTCTCACATGAGTTTTCGCCATAGCAACAGTCACGCATGAGTTATTGCCATAGCAACGGTCACGCTTGAGTTATCGCCATAGCAACGGTCACGAATGAGTTATCGCCGTAACAGCAGTCACGCATGAGTTATCGCCATAGGAACGGTCACGCATGAGTTATCGCCATAGCAACGGTCACGAATATTGCCATAGCAACGTTCCCGAATGAGTATCGCCATAGCAACTGTCACGCATGAGTTATCGCCATAGCAACGGTCACGAATGAGTATCGCCATAGCAAAGGTCACGATGAGTTATCGCCTTAGCAACGTCACGCATGAGCTATCGCCATAGCAACGGTCACGAATGAGTTATCGCCATAGCAACGGTCACGCATAAATTATCGCCATAGCAACGGCCACGCATGCGTATCGCCATAGCAAGGGTGACGAATGAGTTAGCGCCATAGCAACGGTTACGCATGAGTTATCGCCATAGCAACTGTCACGCATGAGTTAT